>JANQBS010000236.1:0-60568 GCA_033085395.1 Xanthoparmelia taractica | reverse complement strand
TATAATATCTATTTCTAAGAAGAATATAGTAAATATATAATCTATAATTATATATAATTATATATATCTCTATTATACTTAGAACTATTATATAATATTATAAATACTATAAATTTAATTTGTAAATCTATACTTATATTTATTTATATAAATATCTATTAATAAATATAATTATTTCTATATTAATATAATTATTTCTTAAAATTATCTTAATTAATTCTATACTTATAAGTTTAATTCTTTTCTTTATTATTTTAAATTTATAAATAATTAAATAATATTTTCTATTACTATATTAACTATATGCGACTTTAAAGACTATAATTATTATTTTAGATAGTAGCGTTAAATAAACTTTTAATTAGTTTTATTAATACGCTTACTTTTCTTAAATTATACTTTTTCTAATTAACTCTATTAATCGTATATAATCTCGTATTATAGTTACTATTCTCTACTATACTTACGTGAGTGCGCGATTACTCGTATATTGCTTACTATCGTCGCTAAGAAAAGAGTGTTAATTTAAAAGAAACTACGCTATTAATAGACTCGGTATTTTTACTTTAATTTCTTATTTCCTCTTGACTATTAATACTTCTAGTATCTTTCGTCTCGATTCGATTATTTATAAGTACTATTTATAAGTACTATTTATAAGTACTATTAATAATAACTTAAATTACTTTTTTTCTTATTTTATTATTAATATCTACTAATAGACTCGACGTTCTTACTTTAATTCTTTACTTTCTTTTAACTATTATTATTTTTAATATCTTTTACCTCGTTTCGACTACGAGTCGAAAAGGTATGATATCTATTGAATATAGTCGTTTTTAACTTTTTTTCAACTTTTTTTAAAAATTATATCTTTTTAATCTATTTATAGAATTTTATAATTATATAAGCGTTCGCTTAAGCTTTTTACTTCTTTTTAGAATATAAAAAAATATTACGTAATATATTTATTAAAAACTTAATGGGAGTATGGGATATTCTATATCTTTCGATATGGTATTCGAAAAACTAGTTCTATATTATCAAATATATTATATCTTTCCGACTCGTAGTTTCGACTATTTTTAAGCACTATTAGTAATATCTAAGATTACTCTCTCTCTCATTTTATTATTAGTATCTATTAATAGACTCGATATTCTTACTTTAAATCCTTACTTTAAATTCTTATTTTCTTTTATTTATTATTACTTCTATAATCTTTCGCCTTGTTTCGATTATCTTTAAGTATTATTAGTAATCTATTAAGTTACTCTCTCTCGTTACATTAAAGTTATTCTTATCTCGATATCTCTTAATAGTCGTTTTTATTATTTATATTATAATTACTTTTATTCTTATCAATAATAACGACTTGATCTTCGCGATATAGTTAATCGAAGACGAATATAGTCTAAATATTTTCGTAGTCTTTGAGCTATTAATAAATAAGTTCTCGTTGGATTATCGAGCTCTGGAATCTTACTTTCGAAAGATCTTAATATCTTACTACTTTAAACGTTAGATTATTAATAATATAGCTATTTAAGAATTAAACGTGTCGATATAATAGTAGACTAATATTGTTAGAGAGATTCTATTTAAGTTAAACGTTAATTAGCTTGTAATTCTTAGATTATATAAAGCGTAAAGTTAGTTTAAATTTAAAATTTATTCGCTATTTTCGATATTTCTAAGATCTTCGTATCAATCGATAAAGATTATATTTATAAATAATTTTTTCTTAACTTCTATCTCGTATAAGATAATTATTAATTACGCTTTATATATAGTACTCGTCTACTTTATATATTCGTCGAGAAGATTTAAGACGAGTATAATATTACGTGTGTGATTATAGAGATCGATAGCCGGACTACGAACGATCTCTTCTTCTTTAACTCTAATAATAGCGAGTTTAATTCGTCGACTCCTAGAAATATTTATCTCTTTATTTCGCCCTCTTTTTTCTTTAAGTCTACTAATAATTTCTCGCGATCTTTTATTTATATCTCGATATTCGATATATCGAAGAAGAGATATTATAATTCGCGCGATCTCTTACTCGAGATATAAAAGTTTATTAAACTAAATATAGTACGCGTAAATATCGTGTATAAGTCTTATAATAAACTCGATCGCATTAATAAACGAATTTTTAAGAAGTCTTTAATCGAATAGCTAATAATTAATAATAATTTTAATAATAAGAAAATCGTATATAGTTACGAGAATATCGATTATCTTTTATAGTATTAGAATATAATTAAAAAAAAGATAAATTCGCATATTATATCTTTTCTACTAATAGGCGATGAAGTATACGTTAATATAAATTATAAGACTAAGACTTCTAGAGATTGAAGAGGGCGAGCTTTCGATATTTTTATTGCTAGATTCTTTTCTATTAAGAATAGCGAGTTCTACGATATTAATAATACTATATTTTAAGGCGTCGCGACGTCTACCTATATATAGTCGTTTAGTTACGAGTGGTTTTAAGAAGAGGAGGTCTATCTACTAGGTATGTGTGTGACTAATAAAGCTTTATAAGAGAGTTAATGAGAAGGCGTTCTATTATGTAATAGCTAAGCTATATATAAATGTAGTATAGAATAGAATAGCAAATAAATGATATATTACTCTTAAATCGCGCTCGTTTTAATTAATTAATTACTAGATAAACACGTGTAATTAAAGAGTATTTAGTCTATCTAATAGATCTGTCTGCTATATATAAAGAAACTATATACACTACCAATACTAGCCTCGCCTTTCTCTATTAGTTTAATTACGGGTCGGAAAGGTGTGATATATTTAATGTTATAGGATTAGTTTTTCGAATATTATATCGAAAGATATGGAATATCCCATACTCTCAATAAGTTTTAATAAATATATTACGTAATATTTTTCTATATTCTAAAAATACGTAAGAGTCTTAAGCGAACGATTATATAATTATAAAATTCTATAAATAGATTAAAAAGATATAATTTTTTAAAAAAAGTTAAAAAAAAAGTTAAAAACGACTATATTCAACAGATATCACACCTTTTCGACCCGTAAGTTTAATCTCTAATTATTATTTTTAATATTTAAATTCTAATCTAGCTAGATTATACTTTTTATATATTTAGTGTCTTTCTCTATAATTATTTTTATCTTTATTTAAACTAAAATAACGAGAAAGAAGATTATTTATAAGTAAAGAGACCGCTTCGACTATATATAATATAAGTTCCTTCGTCGAGAGTTAGAAGAGAAATAAGAAAAAGTCGTTAAGATCTCGTCGAAAGAGCTCTTATATAGTCTTTAGCGAATCTTTGCTCGTTATTTAATTAATCTTATAACTTAATAAGTTTAAGCTCGATATTAGATAACGATAGCGCGATAAATAGCCTTAAGCGAATACTATAAAATATACTCGTTCGAATTTTCATTATATATAGTCGAGGCGAGTTATGCTTGATCTTCTAAGTCGATTAATATTATAAACGCTAAGGCGCGTTAGCTCGGCGACTCGCGATAAGAAGGCGACGCGACTTAATTAAAAAAGAACTCGACTCGTTTTATAGCGTGAACCGATCGAGTTCTATCGTTAGATTATTCACTTATCTTTCATATAATATACGCTTTCGACCGATTATATCTATACTTTCACTCGATATTATACGGTCGCAACACCGTTTCACAAAAAAATATTTAAATATCGTAACTATTCTCACTTTCGAATTTCAACGCGTTACTCTCGCTTCTAACTTATTAAAATCTTCTAAAATATATATATTAAAAAAATAATAATCTTCATTTCTTTCTCTTATACTCTATATTATATTATATAAATATAAATTTAATTCTATTTCTATCTTCTTAAATAATTTTTATATTATTCTTTATCTTCGTTTAAAATACTAAAACTTATATTTCAATTTCTAAAATTCTAAATATCTATTAAGAATCTATATATATATTCTAATCCATATATAATCTATCGTATATCTTATTTTATATCTTATCTTTCTTAAAATATTTACTTCTCTCTTTAAATATTCGATACGAGTTCTTATATAGTAAATTTTAATATATTAATTAAAATTATCTATATATTATATTAAATACTACGTAAAATATTTATATTCTATATCTATATATATATCTTTTAATATCTTTCTTTTTTAATCTAAATTTCTATCTTATTAATTTATTTTCTCTTTCTCTTTATTTTTATTATATAATCTTAAATTCAATTTCTTTATATATATTTTTACTATATAATTAATATATATTTATTAACTCTTATACTATTATAACTCTAATATTATTCTCTATAAGATAGATTGGACTTAGCGAGTCTTATTAAATTTCTAGTATATCTAAGTTTTAAGAATTCAGCCTAATAATAAATTGCTTAATTATTATCCGATTTAGAAAATTCGAAATCCCCAATATTAATATTAATCGAAATAACTATATATTTTTAATGGATTTAGATTATATTAAATACCTAGATAACTAAATTTTAAATAGCGACTATCTCTAAGTCTTTAGATTTCAGCCTAATACTAACTAGCTTAATCCTAGCCCGATTTTAAAAATTTAAAACTCTAATTACTAACAATCATGTCAATAATTGACTTTTTTTTATAGATTTATATCATATTAATTATATAGTCCGGGAAATAGAATAAGGCTTCGTGCCAAGACCTCTTCGGGAGTACCCGCACCCTAGTCTTGGCACGATTTTTAAATTTATTTGAATAATTTATAACTATATATTCTATTTACCGATCTTAGTCAGCAAAGCACCAAAATTTAGCCCAGAGCGAGCTCTACAATATGTACTCTTCAGAATATTTTTTTTGATAGGATTCGTATCTAAAACCATTTGGATTTAGAAGTTAAATGGTTTTAGATCGATTTTCAGTAGCCTGCAAATGGTTTTAACCTAAAGCCATTTGACTCTAGTAGATAGCGCTCTATAAATTATATATAAGCTAAATTATATTAAATTATAAAAAATAAGTTATATTAGATTGTAAAACTCTATCGACTAAATTTAACTAAGTTAAATAATTTAATTAAATCGCTTTTTAACGTTTTTTACGTAGTAAAATAACTTCTTTCTATAATTAAACTTATCTTTCTTAATATTATTTTATAGTCTAAATTTATATTATTTTAATTAATATATATTATATCTTTTTATTTACTAGCTAAGAAAAAAAGAAATAAAAAGAGAATCTTATAGTATTGAATATGTCTATTAAGTATACTAGAAGACTTACGAGTTACGCTAATTACGTAGTATCTCGTTTAGCTTACTAAGTCTAAACTTATCTTAAAAGCTTCTATTCTTATAGTATATTTTATTATATATTTATATTTATTTATTACGTATCTATTTTAGCTAGAAATAATATAATTAATTAAGATTATCTCTTAGCTTCGAGGTGATTAAGGGTTTCTCGACTTAAGTTAGAATATTCCGAAATAGGTTGAGATTTAAAAACCCTCTGGGGTCCCCGAAAACCCCACCCCGGATCCTAATCCAATTGGGGACCTCAAAAAATCCCCCACCCCATTGCGCAGGGTAACCTCGTATCTATTTCCATCGCTATGTTTTCCTCATAGCCGTACCAATCGCCATGCTTAAATCCCTCGAATCTCCTCGATCCATGTGGCATAATCACCCGAGAAAACCTCCTCAACCCTTATCGGGCGATTGACTGGTGGCTTTCGACAATCATGTTCCCCAACTGGAAAATAGTTCATGCACTTTGATGGCATTGTGTATCTACGAATGTGAGTCATCATGCCAGTAACCAACCACCTAAGCAATCCAAAAGTCGGCTGAAAGGATACAAGTTGTCCCCGCGGGAAATGATTGTCGGTTTTCTGGTGGTGACGAGGCTGAAGATGGGGTAATTAATTCTTAAAGGGAGAAGTGGTCTCTCTCTTTAAATATTTTCTTTCTATCTGTCTCCCATCTCTCAGGCATCGCGACCAGCATGGCTTCTTCTTTATCACGCGCTATTATAGCTACAAATTCTGTCTTGCTAGCTCTTTCAAGTCTGTCAGTAATACTACGCATTCATATTCGAAAGCAAAAATCTATTCGATTTGGAGGTGATGATTATCTTATCTTCGTAGCATTGGTTAGTATTCGCGCAATTGTCTTTGTTTCATCTTGCTGACTCCATAAAATAGTTATTTTCCACGCTACTAGTGGTCACGAACATAGTTGGCGTTCTTGTTGGTGGTTTTGGAGCCTCCTACAAGACACTTACTGCTGAGCAAATAACCAAATTTCTCAAGGTAACCTTGCATGTCTATTCGCGCAAATAGAACTCTCGAGCTTGTGCTTAGACACAACAGTGTTGGCTCATTTTACAATTCTGGTACATATTCGCCGTAGCGACGATCAAGCTATCCGTTCTGCGTTTCTACGGCCGCCTCTTCTCCGCTGGTAGATTGCCTATAGTCTTGAGGATCATGTTGGTTCTCAGCTCAGCTTGGCTCATCGCTTTCATTCTAGCAACCGCCTTTCAGATATGGCCATTCCGGTGCAACTGGACAATGTGCAAACCTACGGCCAACTACCCTGTTATCTTTCTATGCTGCAGTTTGACAGATCTTCTATTAGACATTGCAATACTCTCTATTCCTGCCATGTTCATCAAGAACCTTCAAATCAGTCATAGCCAGAAAGTTGGACTGATAAGCATTTTTGGTCTTGGAATCTTGTAAGTCTCCCACCTCACTCCGTGTCTCATTGCCCAGTTGACGATACCCAGCTGCACGGTCTCCTCCATTGCCCGTCTGGTCTATGCGATAGATTTTGTTTCAGGTCAATATGGCATTCTGGCCGATGATCTAGACTGTGAGCCCTCCTGTCCATGTCTCGTACCAATTAACACCCTTCAGCGACCAAGGTGCATATGATGATGTGGTCCGGTATCGAAGCTTGCGCTTCCGTGGTCTGCGCCAATCTTCCTTCCTACGCGCCTCTACTAAGATGGCGCACTGACAAGTCCGTCCTGGCGAGAATCCGTACTGTTTTCTCCACGCGTCTGAGACTGGAATCAAACCCTGGTGTTTTGCCGAAAGAATCATCATTAGAAGAGGGCGTCTTTGGTAGACGCCCCGTCGTTGGGAATCAGGCGCGTGGGGTGATGGAACTAAGTCTGGAATTAGGGGAGATTGAAACTCACTCTTTAAGCCCGTCGACGTGATTTACCGAACAGTCTTGATTAACGGAAGTAGCGACCATACAATTATTTAATTCGATAACAAGAGATTTTCGGGCTTTAGCGATTGGCATACGAAAGCTAGGAAAATGTACATCTACGCTTGTGGGCAATCTCACGATGGATTAGTTAATACAAGTTTTTTTTCTCCCTTCCGGTGTTTGCCTCCATCTACGTAGATCTCTCGTGAGATAAATAACTCCTTATATTATCAAATCGACTTGCACCCTGCACGGATTTTACAGCCCCCTTCGGCTCTAATAAGAATGAAAACCTAACTATCTCGTCTCACGTCCCGAACGAAGCCCAACCTAAGTCAACACGCGCGTGGCTTGCGGTAAAGTATACATCCCCAAGGCTCTAATACTTTTTACAGTATTCGAAAAGCAAGTAGTACTTTCATCTATTCTATAAGTTAAAAGAACACTTTATCAACAAGTTCTTCAGAGATAATCTATATATACTTAATAATAAACGATAATCGCGACTCTAGAAAGATTTTGATAAATATAGTATATATAAGACGTAGATTATTTTTATAATTCTGCGTCAGTATAGAGATACTTTGAAGAAACATCACCATCAGGATCGGGACACTCTCTCCCACGCGGCTCCAGACATGATGATATTCCATGTAAGACATAATCACGAAACGCTTTTCCCTATTCTACTTCTATCCTCTAAGGTGAGCAGCGGCTGCTGGGTGAACCCTGAGTAGCGGTCCCTGAGTTGTACCAAAAGCCGAAGTGAGCTTCTGGGCAGTGCAAAGGCAGTGCATGGGCGCAGCAAGCTGGAGCCTGCTTTGGGCCCGGCTATAGTTGCCGGCGTTGCCCTACATCACCTGATGCTGCTACCTATCACCCTATGTAAGAGCCATTTGCTAGGCACACTACTGCATCCACTATTGCTGCTAAGAGCATTCCGCTTGGGCTACAGTTACTGGGAGTGGAACACTCCGCTGAGGACATTTCAACGTGGCCATTGCTGCTAAAAAATACCTCGTTAAGACTACTGCTGCTAGGCTATGGTTGTTTAGAGCCCTCTGCTGGGGTTGTTATTTTCGACGGAGGGTTGAGAGCTTACAAAAATATAATCTCTTCTCTACGGCGGTCGATGGCTCTTTCTCGTAGATAGCCCCCGAAAGCGGCCCCTTAGACGCCCCGTAAGCAACCCGTAGACCCACCGCAGGCAGCCTTGTAGATATTCACGTAGACAGCCAGCCTCGTAGACGGTCCCATAGATAGCCATCGGCGTTATCTCCCTAGGCCTTTAGGGTTTATAGCGCACACCGTGTCCCGTTTTGTGTACAGTAAACCATCTGCACCGGGCCAGCCCGAACTCCTCTTAGCACCATCCTCTCCCTCATCTGGCCCAACCTTGGGCTCGCTTCAACCTGACTCCTGTTCCTGCCTTGCTCATCCTTTGAGCCACTCCACAGAACTTCCGCTGCCGCACATGCTCTCGGCCATACCATATCGTCTAGATTGATAGGGTCGGTTTGCTCACTCCACATATGGATCTCACCACCCAGAACGAGACGGGTGAGATTGGGCGGGATATTGTAGAGAGGGTCATAGGAGTAAATGAGGCGCCAATTTTTGGTTGGGGAACAGTAATCCAGGAAAGGATAATGTTCCTGAGCAGTTTCGGGGTAGAAGTCGAGCCATTGGCCTTTGCCACAGTCAAGGTACTAAGACAAACTTAGTATTAGTTTTGACCTTTAATATACTGCAATGGGTAAGATTTCCATACCCAATAGTTATAGTTTCCGAACAACGCTTTGTGTCCCATGGCTACCGTCCGTGCAAGAGCATCGTCGCTCTGCCAAGTCTGAACCACGACATCAGATCCCAGAGTCAAGTTCCATTGGAGCAATTGCTCTTCCCAAACTACCGGCGTCAAACCTGCAGCTCGTACACGTTGATGATTGAAGTCAAGGAATCTTTGCAACAGAGGCTGGATTATGGATGATTCGTTGCTTTTCACATCCTCGTCAAGCAAATACGCATTCGCGTTAATCTCGTCGCCGCCGGTGTGAAAGTACGCAGTGTACGGGGCCAGCCGAGGAAGTAAGTCAGACCATAAGGTGTTAAGAAACCCATAGACTGCGGGCGAATTGAGTTTCAGTTGCCCTGTGGGCGGTTCTGCAGAGTAAGTATCCCAGTCGGGCTGGACATCAAATGCTGTAATAAGGTCGGGATATGCTAATGCAATGGAAGACGTGTGCCCTGGCATGTCGATCTCGATTGACACCTGTACACCGCGGTACGCACCGTATTCTTGGATCTCAGTCAACATGTCAGGGCTATATGAAAGACCCTTCATGTAAGCACCACTCTCCGCCAGCTTTGGCAGAGCCGGTATCTCAAGAGGCCACGATTGGGCATCGCTTGCGTGTAAATGGAGACGGTTGAATTTGTTCCATGATAAAGCATCGATGGTGCGCATGATGTCTGAGGGTGCATAGTAAGCTCGAGAAACATCCAGATTAAGTCCCCGATGGGAGAATTCCGGTGCATCCGTAATGTATACTGGCGCGTTTGGTATATAAACTCCTCCACCGCTAGATTGATAGAAGAGCTGGACCAAGGTCTCAAGAGCGTGTAACATGCCGATACTGGTTGAAGAAGTTATTGTAGCTTCACCATCTTCAGTGATTGCTAGGTCGTAGGATTCGTCCAGCTCTCCATCCACAGCTTTGAAGACATTGACAGGATCTGATGCGTTCTGCAGCAAGGCTACTTTGCTAATGTATGACTTGCGGGCATTGGCTAACGGCTCGAACTGAGAGTTTCGCGGGTGGAATTTCCAAGGTATGAATTTTTCGTTGAATAGCCGGTACCGAGTGCGATTTATCGCAGCATCGACAATCAACCGGCTTCTTGAGTTGCTAATAAGGTGACTCTCCTCTGTAGACCTGTTACCGTAGGTGGGGCTGTTCACCTGTAAGAGAAAGCTTGTCAACGTTCAAAGCCTCGAGAGTCAGGGTTGAAGAAAACGTTACTGTGCTGTTCACGGTCATGTATATCAACTCAATCTCTTCAGCGATCCATAAAACCTTGTTGCCGGAGGAATAGTGAGAAGGTAGAGGCCATACGGATATGTTTATCGCAGAAGTGGCGACGAGGAACTCAGCCAGCAGGAGTAGAATCGGTCGGGCTGCCATAACAAAGAATCTCTGCATAGCTGGATAATACTAGTGCTACTCGTTGTACGAGCTGCAGGCGCGGATACTGTTGGGAGGCGCGGCAGCTATGAATGCCCTTTCTCCTGCGAGAGGAAAATTTATGCGCGAACCAAAGACTACCCTTAGGCAGCGCCTGATATCCAAGCTAAAGACTCAAGGACCTGAAGATTCTGGGTGGGTTGTGCGACCCTGTCTTTATCTTTTTAGCAGAACACTTACAGACAGGACACCAATCAGTTAGTCTCGAGATCGCCTTGGTGTACATTGGTACCTGAGTTGACTAGTGGGTTATTCGTGCCGATTTGCCGAAAAGGCCGGCATTTGGTTCGCCGAGCCCAATTATGTTTCTTTGAATCTTCGTTGTTGTCCATACTTGTTTAACAAACAATACTCTCCGAACTAAAAAGGGACCGGGAGCCGTTGCAAATAGTAGTACGAGGAAACTGAACGGCCAAGGCTTCGTATGACTACCAAAGCAGTCACAAAGGGAAAAGTGCTTTTCCATAGCCAGCAATGCCAGAAGATGCAAGGCAGACCGGACCGCAACGACGTATCAAGAGTTTGTCAGTATCTTCTGAGGGTCTGCTACAGTGGGTTACGCCATCAATTCACAATTTCGTATACTGTAGTAGCCCGACGGTGCATTTCAATATCGGGCCTCTGGCTGCTGCTGCTTTAACTTTTCTATAAACAAGTCGTATACTCCGAGACTCCAGCTGTTATTACCTTCTGTCTCTTTTAGACCCCCAGGAACCTTCGTGTATGTCAATTATCAGATTGGACTCAAGTGTTTAACTCACATGTCATCAGCCAAGCAGCCACAATCCCAGGGACCCCACAACACTGGCCCCAATTATATGCGGCCAGGCTTCTTTTGGCCGCCTATTATAAGTCCAGACCGACCAAGCATCCATCGCTGGCGCTATGGACGCAGCCAACATAACCAAGCCCGCATTCCTCTGGTCCCCTTTAAACATGAACATGCCAATAGTGACACCTAGAGAGAGATCCCTAGCACCCATTGGTTTAATGAAGGCTAGAATGGCTTTGTCTTCGGGACGTGCGGTGACACCGAAGTTCTTGGAGCGGACGACCGGGTTGATGATTGTGCTGAGACCGACGGTGGTAAGGAAGGCGGCGATGAGGTAGCCGCCGGCGGTCTTAATAGTTTCGACGTCCATGTCTGATGTTGCACCTTTCTCGAATCTCTACGTAGGCTTTTTGTAAGTAGAAGAAGGGTTGGTGATTGTGGGACAAGATTGAAAGCTCAGTGCGGGGCAAGGTCGTCGCAGGTCGGACGATTAACAAGAGTTTACCCGAATACCGAAAACCGTCAGCCATCATCCCTAACGTACCTTAGGCTATTCTCATTTAACTGATCCATATCATCCCTTCAATACTCCTCTCATGCATCATGCTGCCCACATCATTAACCCATATCCAGACTTAGCAAGCGGCTTAGCGCCGCTTTCAGACAAGTTCACGACCTTAATTGCTTATTAAACAGACCGCATCCATGCAGACGAATTTCTTAGGAAGTTGGCTTTCTGAATGGACGGGTTGCATTGAAGCGGTCATAGCCGAGTTTACCATGACTATTGTGGAGCTCTAGTCGAGACGGTGTCCCCGGGTGTGGGCCGGTGGTGACCACAGGATGATTGCTGATGAGCTGGGGCCTGTTGGCAGGATCCTAATCATCTGTGAACTGCTGCTGGATGTGGCTTAAGAATTTAAGACAGCGAATGAGGTCTCTAACGCCGTTGGATAGTACAATTGTAGTCCAGTATCAAATTAACGACCAACACCTTATCTGAGATAGTGATTCAGAGTAACAACAGCTTTAACAGAAGTAACTTCACGCGCAAATGACCACAGCAACCCAAGTACGAATACACAGGAACCAATTCTTTTTCTACGGTACCACCGCTCAAACTTACCGTCAGCCCTGCTTTCTTCCCGGCTCGTCCAGGCCTTCCTCTTGGAGTTGGTATGAGATGATATACGGCGAAGCTCTTATGCGGCTCACATCTCACATTCAAGCCTTGCAATTTCTCAAGTTCTCTTAACCCGTAGCCATAAATCTCTGCAACGACTTTAATTGGGCACAGTTCTAGTACACGTACAACTTGTGAACTTGTGACACTGACTGTTGTAGATATCTGGGCGCGAATGCCGGAATACCAGGACTCGACGGTTTAGGGAAAAGCAAAGATGGTATACCGATCAGCGACGACACAGGAAGAAGTAGCAAGTATGCGATAGCGTAACACGCCAGGCTCGGCGTCCGAACTTGTAGTGAGGCAGAGACAGAGCGTGAAATCCTAATGCACCACCTTTCAGACGGTGCGCCTTGATTATGAATTAAGTAGATGGTCTAAGAGACATAGTGTCGAACAGTACGATGGTCTTTCTTCGACTTCAACCCTCGTGGTTTAACGAGATGATGCATCGCGCGCCGTCCCAAGTCTGACCCCCCGCTCAAAATAGAACAGGACGAGAATGGAACCTCGGCGGCACAAAAACATGCCAGTGGACTCGGTATTGCTCCGATAGGCTTGTCAAGTATCGACCGCGTTGCGGCGCGGTCAGACATCAAGAGCAGAAAGCTGTTAATGCGTAAGCCCCGTGGGAAAGGCTACCGAATGGGTGCGAATCTAGCGACAGGTGCAGGACTAAAGCTTTGGTGCCTAGTGATAATGTTTTATTTAAAGCCCATCGAGCACGTGGGATATTTATCGTACGGTATTGCGAAAGCTCTCTTCTCGTCAAAAGAAATTGGAAATGACGCGGCTTGGTCACCTGTGATGAACTTGTCTGCTTTCGTAGGCAAAATCTTGTAGCCTTATTAATGACAATAGATGAGCTAAACCTCTCATAGCACTTCCCGTCAACAGTGCCACTAGATCTCTCAGCTGAACTGCATCTTCTCCCTAAGTCCCACCAGGCAGTGGAATTCTGCTGCTGGCATAGCCATGCCGAACAAGCCCGTACAGCTTATGTCAGCTTTTGAAAACGTAATCCGACGCATACTAAGAAACTGCCTGAATACTTGCAAGCATAATCTATAGTCCAGCATGGCCTTGAAGTCGAGCAGATCAAGGATGGTGCAGGTATATTGTGAATCTTCGTGCCATGGGACGTTGATAATCCCGAAGACTATATCACATTCAAGCACTGCCGTACAAAATCTCGTACGTAAGAGTCTGGTTCTCGCAATGAGTCGAACTCTGCTTGTAGCTGAAGTGCCATTCCGCTGCGCTAACATCTGTCCCGTCGCCTTGGCTCAAATAGCTTCGAGTGAGTAAGCATTTCGCCCAAAATCTGGGAAACACCCAGAATAGTAAGCTACTAGAAACTTATAGCCTTTAGGCTTACGGAGCATCCGTACTGAAAGCTACTGGTGCTGATGATAGCCAGGAGATAGTTCTGACCTGTCAACGCCTAAAGACCGTCGGCGGGACGGGGCTGTCGAAGGCCTGCAAGGCTTCCGACCAAATCCAAGGTATCGGTCAATCATATAACGCTATGCCCTTGCATTGACTGAAAAGATGAAGTAATTTTAAGCACAAATGTCGCCCCTTGCTATGTTGCATAACAGCGCATGTTCCCTTCGCTTCCGCAAGAGAACACAGTTCCTTCAGTCTAAAACAGCGGGGTGGCCGCATCCATTGTGCCCCACGGCGGTGAGTCTTAGAAACTTATGTGATGCGGCCTTCGTGCTTATTGGTCCGCCAAGGAGATTAGCAAATTGTTTTGGATGTAGTATGTTCGGAGGAAGCTCCCAGGTGCGATGGCGGATTTATCCGCATGCAGTGGGATGACCGGTCCGCTTGGCATGCGCCGAGAATGCGGTCAACCCGCCAATGATTTCAGTCCAAACCCTTTGATAGCTGCAGACCCAAGTCCGCCTGATCAAGCCACATTATTTGGACCACAAAGTCAAATTTCGGATCTTTCCTGTGACCAATAAGTTTGAAGTTTACCAAATGGTTACTTGTACTGGGATTGCATCTGACACGAATGGTAGTGCATCTAAGAGCCGCCTGAGCTGACAGTGAAGCTTACTGAGCCCATGTTATCGGTAACCATCTGCGTGAGCTTGCCCAATTCATTGGCTAGACAATATGCAGTGATAATGATATACCTTGAGCCACCTTCGAGAGATGGCGATATTTCGGTCGTTGATGGAGGATTCGGAGAAGTAATTGAAAAGCTAACAGACTCTAAAGCATCGGCCGTTGTCTGTATCAAATTTCGAAGTTCGCTGTTGGGGCATGTGGCGGCTATGACGACTTGTTTCCTGGTCTCCCTGCTTGCCGAGAAGTCCATCGGCACTGGAAAGGTATTCGAAAGGCTGATCCAATCGGACTGGGACGGCGACTGAACAGTCATATTGAGACATGAGACCTAGGTAGCGCGTATCAGTCATGACTCTCGCAGACAACGCAGGACCCTTCTATACCTGATCGCTTGCATATGGTTGACTTGAAGGTTGCCCAAGGGCCTGGTCATTCTCTACTGCACACGTAGGTTGATCTGGAGATAGGTAGTTGAAGGAAGACGAGGGCATCATCCCGTCGCTAGGCAAGGGGCCTTTTAGGGACTCAAGTTCCTGTGGGAACATAGCATATTGATGCGAAGCACTGTGGCGTGAGTGCACGCGATTGGTCTCGTTTGCTAAGTCCCGTTGCGAACAATTCTCGCTTTTTGGCCAGTCTGCATCGTGGTCATCATTACCATGATTCTCTTCTCCACTAGAGAGATTATAGTCCGACTCTTCATGCTCTAAGTCTGTATCTGTCGGTGTTTTCCGCAATTGTGAGCTTCTGGATTTAGTGCGGGTGGGAGAGACATGTGAAAAGAATCTTTTCGTAGGCACGGGGGTTGCCCGACTCTGCATTGAGCATGGTGTTGGTGGCTGCGTATCAAATCCGGTCCGACGGCAAAACTGGTTGTACTGATTCCTGGCTTGTAGAGCAGTTCTCCCCGGGAAATGGTTACTGACGATGGCCTTCCAATTGTGGCCCATCTTTCCGACGGATTGAGTAAGAAGCTGCTCCTGTATATTTCCATAGGCAATGATCAGCTTTGAGCAGAAGGTAGCATGCGACGCTCGAGGACATGCAGTAGGAGCTTACGTCTTGTGAGCTCCAAGCGCTACGGTCAATGCGTGGATCAATTGTGTTTTTCCACCTTTTGGAGCATTGATCCCCGTTTCTTGTCCTTACATAAATGGCGACTCGACACCACTTGGAGCCATACTTTGTTACAGCTGCACGGAGTCTCTCGTCTTCGGCTCTCGTCCAGGCGCCTCTGTTAACATTAGATGAGATCTTGTAGTGGAAACGCTTTCGGCAATCTTTATTTGTTCGACCGGGCACGCTGAGTGCTATTGAGTTCCATGGGAGGCTTTGAGAATCACCGCCACGGGCTACACGCTGTTAGCCAAAGCTAGCTACAGTTCTCAATATCTGTAGGTTATATACCTAGTTCCACGGCGTGCTTCAGAAGAGCATCTTCTTCGGCTGTCCAATTCCGACGCTCCCGTACCATCTTGTGAATCTTCCGTGTCCACGTTGGTCAACGGCAAAGGTTTGATGGGCGTAGACCTAACACTTGTTGTAGGGGCAACTGATGATAGGTCTCGGTGATTGTAAGTCTCTACGAGGGTGAGTCTCTGGGAGTGTATCTCTGTGATGTTACCAACTAGTAGTCTTAGCTAAATTTAGGATGACCAAGGTAAAACATGCAAGTACGCCAAGTTGTAGCAGCCTTCCGCGAGCTCACCACCAAGCCTTCTTATTATGTACAGATTTGACCGATGCCAAGTGACACAGTGGCCACAAGATAGGCAGCGTTGTGCTTCAGCAAAATTAGGGATGGCGAGTTCCGACCTATCGCTGGCACAGCTCGCGCAATGCTCGACGGAAGATCGAAGCCTCGAACAATCTGCACAACGGGAGTTACCTTCATACTATCGTTTAGCGGAACAGCCATCTTGTAATACTCAGCCCTGAATGTAAGCCCTTGAGGTCAGTAGCTCCGACCACATAGAATGATAGGAGCCGTTTTAAGATGTAGCGAAACGCTAATATAGTCATTACTGCGCGTAGCATTGGTGCAGGGAACCTTGACCGCCAAATTAAACAGTCTGGGAATTTAATAGAAACCGCTTGCAAATTATATTAGAGTGAAACATTATCATGCTTTGGCGGTCGAGTGGCTCGAACTGGGCCACGGGCACGCCGTTGGAAGCTGCGGCCTGGTTAATGAATGTAACCCTCTAGGGTCTACGCTGACTGCGTTCGCCTATGCAATCACTAATGAGGATGGTCTGTATGCAAGCAACCCTAGGGCTGGCAAGAGTGAAAAACAAGCTGCGGAGACGGAATCTTCCGGACTCTAAAAGTTGGTGACGCTAATGCAGCTCTAATAGAAGTATGTCGTAGTGAGATACCTCGGTAAATTCTCATAGTCGAGTCAGCAGGCTTTTGGAGACATGTCGGATCGTGATGAAGACATCGTGCGTAGTAGCCCAGGCTGATAGCCTTTGCAATGTGTACTGTAATTAGAGGTATGCCTTGCCCAAGCTCCCATCCCTGTCAAAGCAACTCACTTGCTTTGGCGAGCTTCGAAGCTAGTCTGGGCAACGAAATAGCAGTCAGCAGTTTATCATCTTTGGCCTCTGCCTTCGCGTATCGAGACAAAGGGTCTCGACAGTTAGACTCATGGTCTTTGTTGGAATTGCTGCAGCACTGTGTTGTAGCTACCCCGCATGAGAGTTAAATAGGGGTATAAGTAGCCTTCTCACACGCATAGAAACAATCAATCCTTCATCCTCCCATCAATATTCCCAACAGTCTTTTAGTCGAAGGTCATCCTACTTTTTACTTAGGCGCGCTGTGACATTTTTGACTATTAGTGAAAGTATGGCAGAGGCAAGGAGCGCGTGGGCTCGGGGCCCTCGCTCCCACAGCTCATCCAGTTCAAGGCCTCGGGCCGGCTAGAGCAGCCTACTCTCAGTAAGCCCAGATAGAGTCCAGAATCCCATAGATATTCTAGGCACCTCTTGGGAATTCACAAGGGTGCGTGTTGGTAATCTCGCCTAATGACCACGAACGCGGATCGCTGTAGCTAGATTCCGAGCTCCTAGATCTTTCTAATTACTAGTCCTGAGAGATCAATCACCCCGTCAAAATATGACCTCAACGGCTAATACCGAGTTGATACACATATTAATGAAATGCACGTCCACTCTAGAATGACTGTACAATGATGAGTAAGGAAAACGAGAAAAAAATGCTGCCAGGACCGGGAAGACCAGGGGAGCTCTGAGTACATTCTTCATCAGTTTCAATGTCTAGTGTAAATCTATCTCCCATAAGTGGTGCCATTAGAGAGGTAGTTGACTTTCACAATAAAAGCGCATCGTTAACCTCTTGCTGACAGCTTCGAACTATTGTCCACGGCCGTACACTTGTGAGCATTTCAGTTGGCAATTCCGTGGCCTTTGCCAGGTTTGCTTGCACCGTTATGTTCGTAGTCATCCTCTTCGTCTAAGTTGGGGTTCCTACTCAAGGTCTCACCCTCAATTTCTTCGTATAGGGCTCCATCAGTGGCAGCAAGTAAGTAGTAGCCCCCGCAACAATAGCCTTCTTGTGCTCATACCTGCCGAAGATAGACATCAGATAAGGCATGACGCTAGCTGTCAGGCGCTGTCTCGGACAGCAGTCTTTGGCGAAGAAACAGGAGCGCTGGGATCAATCGGTATCTGGGGAATTTTGCTGTTTGGAGGCGGCTTCTCTCAGCTTCTCACAAGGGTTCTCAAGGTTGGACTCGACCTTCGTAGAGTGTCACACGGCAGGAAGCCTTTGGGTATTTGACCTGTTCTGTCATGCTGCTCGAAGAAACCGGACTTGTAGCGTGCTCATTGTGGCAAAACGATATCAGCGTCCCATCTGTTTTCTCGATAGTTTCTGAGCCGCCACTTCTGACGATCCACCGTAGACTCAGAGCCAGGAAGAACCCTGCTTCATTATCCGTGTCCTGCTAGTATATTTGTAGGGCATCTTCCTCAGCACCGAATTACCCACATGCTTTCCTAATGTCGGAGGCGTCGCTGTTGCTCTGTCCGAGACCGGAGGGGGGGGGGAAGGATTTAGGGAGGAAGAGAATGTGAAGATGGCGTGAGAGTAAGAGAATCAGCTTCGATCGTATTCACTACCGTGTGCCTGTGATCTTATTATGAAGAGATTAGCTTTGAGCAGATTGCACACCGCGAGGCTAACTTGCAAATTGGCCTTCCTCCTGTCCCACCACCATTGGACGTCGAGTCTTCTGCAGCAGTACAAGAACTCTTGACTTCATACAGCCGAAGCCTAGGTCGCTTAACGCCTGCACTAACAAAGCGTAAGAGCGTGTGGGCTGGGTGTAGAAATTAGGTGGAGAAGTAGTAGAGAATTTCTTCTGTTTGGGTGTAATACGCTAATCGTATTTACGTCTTAGCGCGTTTACTGGAAGTGGGGGACAGTGCGACTAAGTACATTGGTCTATAAGCGCGGTAATGATATCTCTTCGTACTAGTCTACTGCTCGACAATAATGTAGATGGCAGCTCTAATCTTATATTCGTTGAGCAATACACCAGAGTGATCCGTAAAACTCCTTCCTGGAAGCGCATAGGTTGAAGTATAGGATCTCTGACAGAACCTCTCTACTTGTACCGGCGGGACGGATAACGGCGAAAAGCCTCAACCTACCTTTAGGGTCAGGCCAGGCGTCATCCCGAAACCCAATCGCAGAACACATTGTCCCAGCAACCCTGTAGACAAGGCGTCATGTCACTCGCCCGCGTTCAAACCGATAAAGGGGGCAATGGTTTGGAGCCGCTAATCCTCATCCACGACGGCAGCGGCGTCTGTATGCAGTACAGAAGAATCAAGCCTCTTGGCCGCGAGCTCTGGAGTATATCGAACCCAAAGAACTTCACAGAGGACAAATGGGATGATTTGAGCTCCATGGCCAGCGCATACGCTGACAAGATATCCACTACCATTGACGGGCCGTGCATCCTAGGCGGTAAGGCCACGGCAACTCTCTCGTAACCCCTTCCATCACTGCCCGCAAGCGTCGAGCTAACCCATCCTTAGGCTGGTCATTCGGTGGCGTAGTCGCCTTCCACGCAGCGCAAGTCCTCCTGGAGAACAACTATCCCGTCAAAGGCATCGTCCTCATCGACTCCCCCGCGCCCCTGGATCACCAGCCTATACCCGCCGACATCATCGACGCCGTCACCAAGACTGCCGGTGACGACTCCAATGACCCAGGCCAATCTTTCAGCAAGGCAATCCGTCGACAGTTTACTCTCAATACCAAGCTTTTAACAAGTTACAGACCCGCGCAAAAGGCTTCATACCTGGATATGATCTTGTTGCGGAGTAAAGAGGGTTTTGATGCCAGTTCACTGCCGTCCGCGCATGTTGCTTGGTTGGAGGATCGTTCAAATCCACACAGTATTGCCGAGGACTGGGAGGAGATCGTTGGTGCCAAGGTGGAGGTGATTGGTATTCCTGGAAATCACTTTGAGCCATTCGAGGCCAATAATGTGAGTCGGAATCTTGGCCTGCTGAATTGAGAGAGTTTACAACAAGTGTTTTCCTAACCGCTCTTGTACGAACAGGTCTCGGAGGTCTCGGATGCTATTATCAGAGCTTGCGAGATGTTGTAGGGAACCCTAAGTCCACAGAAGAATCGTAATTTGCGTTCTCGGTAGTGAAAGTCATATAGTGCTACAGGAATAGAACAACTATTTATGGTATTCAACTACTACGAGCGTTGAGAGTGGTACGGTGTTGCAGGACTTAAATCCATCTTTGAGGTGATCAACCTCTGCGAGCGTTAAAAGTCGTACGGTCCTGCAGGAGTAGAAGTTCTGTTCGGGGTAATCGACCCCACAAGCGTTGGAGTTTGCAGATGCGATACCTATTAGACGAAAGCGAACCTGATGATAGACGCCTGACAAGCAGCAAATTGTTAAGATGCAACCACGCCTTGCCTTTTACTCTTCGTCCCATCATTCCAGTAGCTCGAGCGAACGTGTACACAGGATTCGTCCAAGCATTCAACATTTGCCCTCCGTCGTCCTCTTCCTAACAACATTCCCATTCCAAAGAACCCACCAGTAGATTACGTCTACCCTCCTCCCTCCCCACCCCTAGATCCATCTCAACCCGATCCCCTTACCCCGCTCGCAATGTATCTCCCTCCCCACCCACACCCCACAGAAACACAGATCATGGCTTATCCATCATACTTACCTGCCCCCCAGCTCAATTTGCCTCCCCACCCCACGCCCACAACGCCACAACCACGAAGCCCCAACTACAAACATCAAGTCCCTCAACACCAAATCAACCCATCTGTCATCAGCATCAATATTGACTCCCAACCCAATCCGCGAACCAAGCTCCATCCCTCCTCCTCTTCATGCTTCTCCTCCTGCCCTATCCGACGACAAGGAATCTTACTCGTCGACTCCGCCACAAAAAAAGACCCCATACACACTACAGACCCCCACACACTCTCTCTCTTTCTCTCTTTCTCCCTCCCCTAACACCCCGCCTCTCCGCACACACCACCACCTCTGACTCCAAAAGGAAAACAGCAACCTGAGACACCAACCCTTAATCTTGCAGAAAGAGCGGCAATAGCAAATAATAAACAGAAATGGAAAAGCCTGCCATTGCCAGAGATCACTTTTATTTATTTTTGAAGTAAGGACCTATAGCAAGGAGCGAGGGAGGGGAAGGGAAGGGGAAATGCGGGAGATGAGGCTTCGGCATAGGCGGGGTGGGGTGAGTTGAGGTGTGCTGAATTGGTTAGACTTGGAGTGCGTGCTGCCGTGGGAGAAGGAGGAGACGGAGAGGATGGAGACGGAGACGTTAGCCGAGTGGTGGAAGTTGTGCTAGTGCGTCCCTGCCGCGTTGTACATGGATACCTGCCTACCCTGGGAGTCCTTGCGTGGAGCGGCTTTACTCGGCAATGTGTCGGGAGCGCGCGCGGCGATACTAATTGAAGCACAGGCACGTAGAGAGAAGACAAAAACGTCGATTATCATTCCTAGTTGTAGTAAAGCAGAACGCTTTGAGGAGCATGTCATCATTGTCTCAAGCAGCCTGACCGCCATAACTCATTTGCCTTCCCTTGAATGAGCTCTCGGGGATAAAGTTGAGCTTGTCCTCCTGGGCATCCAACTTGCGATGAGAAATCCAGAATCCAACGCCGCTGACCGCGGTCAAAATGGAAATGATCATGTAGTTCCATATCAAGAGCGGGTCAGCGGAGAGGGAGACGAAGGCCTCTCCGATGGCGTAGGAAATAGCACTCGTGAACAAGAATACCGCCGTGACGACGGAACGCATATTCTTCGGCGCCTTTGTGAAGGCATACTCGAGACCGGTGATGGAGGCGAAGATCTCCGAGAAGGCGATGAGGACGTAGGGGATGGTCTGGACCCAGACGTTGATGGGAGCAGGGCCCGAGCAGTCCTCGCTTGAAGGATAATGACCGCAAGGACCAAGTTTGTAGATGTAGTATTGGGTGACGCATGCTGCGATCATGGAAGCCGACGCGGTGACGAAACCCCATGCAATCTTCTTCAACGGCGTGAAGCGGATCCCCATGCGTTCAAGGCCTGGATAGAGGAATAAATCACAGATGGGAATGAAAATGACGAGGGCGATGGGGTCGATATTGTTGATGAGATCGTTGGGGGCGCCGTGGAGTTCCATGGTCGCGGCTTGGGAGATCATGTTGGTGGTCATTTGATTATAGGAAAGCCACCAGATTGGGTACCAGAGGAAGACAGTGCAGGCTTTTAGGCCTCTTCGAACTTCATCGACCCAGACGTCGTCGAAAGTCATCCAAACAGGTTTGTTTGGCCCCAATTTGCTTGGCTTGACATTTTCCCAAAAGTCATTTGAGCGCATGTTAGCGACGCTATAATGATAGTCGCTGTCAGCTAAGCTCAGAAAAAGGAGTTTGGAGAGAGTATATACCACTTACGTTGTCACAGGGTTCACGGACCAGCGGCCCTTCATAGCGAAGCCCCAGAGTTTAAGAGCTTTGGCAAGTACGGAGCCCGTAGGTGGCCGTGTAGCATATTTATTGCGCATGAGGTACATGACAGTGGGGCAGCACAAGAACATGAGAGTCGGCAGCAGGAACGCCAGCCAATAACCCACGTATTTCTCTGCATAGACCATGCCGATCTGGCCGACTAAAGCGCCAACGTTGATCATGAGGTAGAAGTACATGTAGATTCGCGAGATTGTCATGGTTGGGTCCACAATGGTCCGCTCGCCGCTCTTCTGGACTTTGATAAACTGTCGCGGGTGTTTCGCCTCATACTGCTCGGCAATTAGAGGAGACACGTTGGGTTTAAATCCTCCAACGCCGATTCCGAAGATGATCAAACCGATGGCGAAGGCCGCAATCGAGCCATTAGGGTGTGCGATGACCGAAGGAAGGGTAGAGACGATGAGAATGATGTGGCCCACAATGGCAATGAAAATGGAGATTTGAATCGTCTTGAATCGCCCCCAGTACTGGTCGGCCATGTATGCACCCAAGAGTGGCATAAAATAGGCCCACATGGAGTTGAAGGTGGTCAGGCCGGTCGAGGCTCGCTGGCCCAAGCCCAACGCGCCGGATTGTCCGTTGGTGCCGGAGGCGCCCGTGGTTGAACCATCGGGGAGAGGATTTTGAATGAAATTAACGACTGTATCATTCTTCACTTAGCTCTGGAGCCGCCGTAGCCATCATGACTAGTATGAGGCTTTGCGCGTGACTTACAGACTACCGTGGTTCCGTAGTAGGAGAATCGCTCGCAGAGTTCGACGAAGGCAATGGTGTAGGCGCTCCATGGAACGGTGCCGCAGACACGGCGTAATTTGGCCACCTCTTCCGCGGTGGGGTACTCTTCACCGTCCGGACCCCTCAGAGAGCCGTCGGACGCGTACACGGGCTCATCGTCGGCAATCGCAAGGGCCTTCTCGTTCTTCTCGTTGACTAACCCGGGGGCAGCAGGGACGTCAATTACTTGAGGCACATTAGCCTTGGCGACCTCTGCTAGGTCAAGTCCAATGGGTCCACTTGTCATGGTAGTGGAAGTGGAAGGATGCGCTTATGGCAGAGAATGAGATGGAGACAGAAGAAAAAACAAAGAAGAGACGAAAGGAGGGCAGAGGGGAGGGGTATTAATGCAGGGTTAAGAGGTTGCAGGTAGCTGGCTCAATGGGGGCATGGTGCACATGCGGTAGGACGGGAATGCCGATCTGGTCCATGACATGGATTCGGCAAATGAGGGCGGGGGACTCCGACGTGTCCCACCAATCAGAGACATATTGGATGGAAGGTATTGATGACCATGTCGGACACGAGTATGTTAGAGGGTTGGTGTGTATTCCGGTCATATGGTTGGCAACGGCGGGAAGGAAATTTGGTGACGAGAATAATGATCGATGATTGGAATGTTGCGAGAAATGAGGGGCAAAATGCAAACCCTTGTCACCTTCCGCATCGCGCTATCCCCGGCTCCCTAAATCATGCAGATTGTATGCCCACCGATCCAATCGCATCGTCCCTGATAAGAAAGTCGTTATCTTTCTTCCTAACCCGATCATCATTCCCGCCGGTCAGCATGGAGATCTCTGCTTACATCCGAGGCTCACGCGACAGCTTTCGAACCAGATTAGGTGGCGATTCTTCTCTTGTTTCCATGCCCTTACGAAGCGAGCAAGCACCATCAAGGACCTCGGCTTCGTCCACTTGCATACCCCTTATGTGTCCGCTCCGAAGCATCTTCTCCTTCATCTTTTCTCATATCTAATGTTTTCACAATATGAAAATAATTAGATACTTCGGACACAATACTAGATACGAGCCGAAGGAAAAAAGGAGGATGCTTATCCTTAACATATCATGCAATCAAACATTGCCCGGCCTCTGACGCTCGGACAAGTCTAAGCGGCGACTAGTCCTGAACTCGGTTAGACTGTCCGGCTTCTTCGCCAACCTAGACTTTGTGGAGATATCATTGCCGAGGGCGAGACCGTTGCAATATCAAAGCTCCTGTTAGCCGGCGGTTGAGTCCAACGGCAAAAGAGCGTCAAGCAAACGCGAACTTGAAAGTCTTCGCAAGGAATCGATAAGCAGTTCAGCTTACAGCCGCTCTATAGGCATCCTTAGTCCGTCTCATCGTCTATCTGTCTTACAGCTGTAACCTTTCTCGCACCTGCGTTGACTTACCGAGCATGCTTGTAGAGTACCAAAGCTACCATTCTTGTTACCAACCTTCTGGCCTTGTTTCGACGCGAGGATTGCAGATTGCCAATTCCATTATACCGGAGAGGCAGAAGACCGAGCTACCTATTCCCCTTGCGAGCTGTTAGCGATCTCGCTGAGCCATGTCACCCTGCCAATGACATCAAACACTATCGAGGGGCCCATATAACAACAGACCTTCCTTCGTTTGAATCGTATCCTATTTGTTCCCTAATGCTTGTAGTCAATGAGCGACTGATTCCATAATGACGCCGCTTTTGCCATGGGCTACCGTTGCTTCCATGTAGTACTTTAACGAAGCCTCCTTGCACAGGCAACTCAAGACCGGCAAAACCCCTTATGACAATCTGCTCGTTTCAAAAGGCAAATCGATACATCGGGCGAGCCGAGACAGCATAGCCAAAGGGATCGCGATGCAGAGATCTTTAACCGCATATCCATGCATCTTACTACTAGCAAGCTACGGAGACAGCAATATAGGAAAATAACGCGAGTCAAAAAGCGCCCATCGATGGAACCGTATTATATGTCACAATTCAACTTTCTCGGCGAAAGAGACAAATAAACCATGGATGCAGGAAAGAATTTACGAAGTACCCACCTAAGTGATGAAGGGTTACGAACCGAGGGAAGCGGCGACACGTAATATGATACGGCGTGGAGCGTCGCAGGAGAGGTAGAATCCCACAGCTCTAAATGTCATCTTGCATGGTATCAGGCACATATCAATAACAAACACTCGTATGCACCTTTTCACTCCCAGCTAACAAGACGCACAAAGGTCACCGGGCAACGCAAGTATAGAGCGTCAAATAGACTCTGCAATATTCAAGGTCCAATTCAGAATCGGAAAGCGCAGACGAAGCAGGCCGAGTGTCATGATTAGTTGCGAGAACCGCTGGAAGCCTAAGACGTCACGTATTCTAAATTCTATACTCGTGACGATGCAAGACCGGCCCTAGATCGAATGGGGGGTTTCTACGCGTCAATCTGGTGTGCATTTGGATGGGTAACACACATGATGATGCATGTCGACAAAGAAATTATGTACATCGGCTGCCCAGCTTTACGCCAGCACGTAGCCAAATGCAAAATCCATGGGTCAATATCTACTTTCTTCATATATTCGTTCTTGCGTGCAGCTGCAGCAAAACACTCGCCACCTTCAACGCTAGCTTTCTGACTAGTGGCTAGAGTAATTGACTTACCTAAGTCCACTGCAGCACGGTCCTCACCTATCAGCCCATTTACATTCTACTTGTCAACCTACGCTCCTACCAACCTCCTTCGCAAATCTCCTCAGCCTTCCGCCCAACACATCCCCGCGGCTCGAGATCTTTATCCTCTGGTTCTATCCCCAAAAATCACGCAGTAGAAGATTGTGACACAGTTGAGCGGCCCCTCAGCAGTGCCACAAGCTTCTTTCAGAGTGAAATTCTAAGATCGTAGTGTGCAGAAGTGGGGTTAATGGTCGGAATTCACAATGTTTCGACTTTGAATTCCCTGATCACTTCGTGCATGTTGAATAACTAGGCCTAGAACGACTTGATTGAGTACTCTAAGGGGATCAACCTAGCTAAGAACTACTGGAGAGAAAATATCTAGTGCTAAGCCCATTAGTGTGATAGGGCTGAATGCCCCTATTTTCAACACTCTCTCTCAATCAGATTCTATCCACTATTATCACAGCCACCACACTTAATAAGATCATATATCGGCTGTGTCGGAGGTTTAATTAGATGCTAAACAACTATTAACGTTATTCTAGAAGTCCTAATAACTTTTAACGATAGATTATTAACTCTTAAGCTGACGCGATATAGAGATATTTCAATTAATAGACTTAATTAGAATAATTATATAGGACTTCTATCGATAAGTCTAATTATGTTTCTAAACGAGTTAAACTATCAAGGCTTCTAAAGGCGAGTATATTATAGATCTCACTCCCCCTACTACTGAGTCTCTTCCTTTAGCGAGTTATTCGTATACCTATAAATTCAAGGAACTTATTAAACTTCTATTTGGCTAGCGGCTTGATAAGTTTATTAGCAATTATCTTATTGATTAAGACGTAGTTTATATTAATCTTCTTATACATCTGAAGCTCCCTAACGTAGTAATAAGCCATATTAATATATTTTAATTATTCACTAACTTAACGATTCTTGATTAGTGCAATAACCCCGTTATTATCTTCTTTTAATTTTATTATTATCTTTAAATTAATTAAGACCTAAACACTCGTCTATTAACGTATTAAATTAATAATTTTACGATACTTAAGTTTCGTAAATAAGCTAATTAGTTAAACGATCTATCTGAAGCACTCTAATAAAGTTATATACTCGACTTTTATAGTTAAAGTTAATATAGATCGCTGTTTTCTACTTGTTTATAAAATTAAATCCCCTTTTAACATAAAAATTTAACTTATTATAAATTTTCGACTTTTATCTTCGACGTAATTTATATTAGAGTAATTAATTAATTGCACGGACTCGTAATTATTTTCTTTATAAGTGAGTGGTATATTAGAATTAGATCGTATATATCTTAGTAAAGCCTTTACTCCCTAATTATAACGAATAGTTAAATTACTTATATATTAACTTAACTTCTTAAGTGCGAATACAATATTAGGATGAGTGTATATTATTATATGTATTAGTTTGTCTATAACTCTTACGTAATTCTCGCGATTAATTTATTCTTCTTCTAAAGTAGCTGAGTTAATCGCATTATAGTTATTTATAGAGATTTTCGTCTTATAATGCTTATCTTCCTTTATATTTAATTTCTTTAAAACGCTTTTAATGTAAATCGTCTAATTAATTCTAATAGTTCTATTTAATCGATCTCTTTTAATTTTTATTCTAAATATTCGCTTAAATTTATCTAAATTCTTTATCTTAAATTTTCTAATAAATTAATTCTTAAATTATTAAATTTAATCTTTAGACGGCGAAATAATAAAGATATTATTAATATAAATTAGTATAATTAGCTATCTTCTCCTATAAATATATAGATACGAGTTTAATTTCGATGAGACGAAGTTTAATTTAGTTAATTCTTCATTACACGTGAAGTATTAGTTATAGACCGCTTACTTAAGACCATATAGGCTTTAAAGTAGTCTTAGACACTGATCTTCGTTTATATTAACTCTTAGGGAAATATATATTCAAATTAAATAACGAAGTTGAGACTTAGTAAAGGCGTTATTAATATCGATCTACCCTAACTCTAAGTCCTTGATAGCCATCAAAGCCAGTATAGCCCATATTATATTCATTCGAACGATAGGGGCGAAGGTTTTATTATAGTTAATTCCATAGATCTATGAGAATCCTCTAGCTATTAATCTTGCCTTAAACTTCTATATAATATTATTCTTATTATATTTGACGTTGAATATCTATTTGCACGTTATTATATTAGCTTTATTAGACGGGACTTTAATAACTTATATATTGTTTTCTTTTAATTATGAAATCTTATTTTTAATAGTCTAAAGTTATTTTTAACCTTATATTAGGTAACTAATGACTTCTTTATATGTATTTGAAATAGAAATAATTACTAGATCTTTCTTATCTTTCTTAACTTTCATAGCCTTTATTGTTAGTAGTATTCTAATATACTTTATTATCTTCTTTTTCTCGTTTATCTCGCTATTCCTCTTTCTCTTTAAAATAGATATTTATAATATATTATATACTTAAAGATTAATACGTGTCGAGATAGATATAGGGATATATAACTATGAAGATAATATGTATAGCGGTGGCCTTGAAGACTAAATCGGAGAATTAGGAGGTAATAACTCTAATATTAGAGGCGATGTTAAAGACTTAGAAGAATACGGAGTTATTAACTATTGTGACTATGATTTAGCTATAGTTTGATCTACTAAGATTATATTCTTAGTTATCTTCTCTTACGAAGTAGCCTAGTTAATCGAAATGTCTACTTTTATTAGAGATATAGGAGAAGACGAAGTTATTGATATCAATGATATAGCTATAGTCGTCTCTATTGAGCTTATATTTTTAATTACTCTCTTCTACGAGGCTTTTTATAGAGTTATTTAATTAATTGAAAATAAGATAGATAAACGTCTTATAAGATTACAAGTAATTAACATATTTAAGATAATCTTTAAAAGCTTTAAATTGATCTCGCTATTCTTTATATTCTTAAAGAACGTGATAATCGACGATTTAATATATCTTCTTAAGTCTAAAGCATAGATACGATATTACTTCGTTATTTTAGAGTTAAATTTTATTAAGATAATCTCTTTTTCTTTTAATATTAACTTATCTCTTTAAGTGTGAATCGAATAAGAGTCTAAATTAACGTAGATAATACACTTATAATCTTATACTCTAATATGATTAATCGATGAAAGCTTTTTAATATATATCTACTTCGAACTAATCGCTTTCTCGTTAACGATTAAATTAATTAAAGTATAATTTCTTAAATATATATCGATTATTGCTACTTCGTTTCAACATTTAAGCGATAGCTAGAAGTTATAAAGCATTACACGTATATTCGCCTTAGTTGTTTAAATAGATCTCTCGGCGACGTTATTCTAATATAATATATATAATTTCGTTTCTTAAAGAGCTAGTCTATATTTCTTTATCTATAGCTTAACGATTACTAGAAGCTCTAAGACGTTGTTAAGTCTAATAGTCTTTAATTTCCTCTCGATTTAAAGTTCCACATTAGCCCTTCATATATTTAACTCCGCTGGGATCGATTTTCTATTCTTTAAATAAATTCTTTAATGCTTTCTAGAGTAATTATTAACGATTTCTAGAAACGTAATGTTATTAATAAGACTCTTTAGAAATGAGTTATACGTATTAATTAAAATTAGATCTAGGATCTCATTCTTTCTTAAAGTTATTACACGAGTAATCTTCTTCTTTATCTTCTCAATTACGTATATCTCGTAGAATCTCTTATACTTAAATTAATGTATAGATTAATAAGTAGTAACTTTATAAAGTCTAATAATAATGTTGATTCTAAGATAAGTAAATCGTCTATATATTAGAAAGTAATTCTTCGCTAACTATAATAATTAATTCTCTTTCTTTAGTTAAACTTCTACTTCGAAATTAATTATTATATTTTAATCGTTATCGTTATTAATTGAGACTTGATTAGTAGGCGTAAACTACTTAACATTTGCTTGTGTTAACTCGGGGACTCGCTGTTATATTTGATCTCGTTACGCTAGTTTATTAAGAAATTAATTTAATATTTAAGAGAACACGTATACTTCTTTCTTATGATTCGCTTTTAGGAGATTTACGTTATTTGCTTAAAGATAGATTGAATTAATATTAAATCTATCTATTAGGTCTAATATATATAATCTTCTATATAATAGTAGATTGGTATCGAGTCCAGGTACATGATACACTCGCTAAATAGACACTACTCTTCCTAATCGACTTCGTAGAATAATTATTCTCATATGATCTATATATAATACTTCCCCCCTAACCTTAATAGTACGTCTCTTTATTCGAGTGAGAGGGCCATTAAAGAGGTTAAGTTTATTAGTTATATAAGATAACGCGTCGATATTAGTAATCTACGAGAGGGAGTTTAGCTTACTTATAGCTTTCTAAGTAATATAAATAATTGTATTATCTTTATTAGTGACATCTAATACTAAATCTAATTTAGTCTTATACGCTCTTCGAGATTTTTTATTATTCTTCTTAGAGTACTTAACGAATATAATCTTTTTCTTAGAGTTCTTCTTTTTTAGTATACAAATTAATTTCTTTATCGCCTTAAAAGCTTCGTAATCTTAAATCTTATAATCTTTCTTATTATATATATAGTATCGAGGCTTACGAGTTAATTAAGTAGGCGAATGATATAAAGTCTTTAATCTTTGATTATTAGGGGAGCGATTTTAATATTCTCCACTTGATTATTAACGATAAGTTTACGATCAACGAGCATATATCCCTAACTTATTTGTAGTCTTTATCGAATCTTTAACTTCTTATAATATGCGAAGAACTTTATCCGCATCTTTCTCTTTATTTAACTTTAAGATAACTATCGTAGTATTATATTCGAATAATAAGAAATTATAGAGTCGATAGAGAAGTTCTTTAGTATTATAGACCTCAGCCAGAGTTAACTTAATCGCTAGAATATTATTGCGAATCTTATAAAGCGCAGTTCACGTATCTTGAACTATTTATTCTTTCTTCTTCTTTTAATAATTAACGAACTCTTTCTACTTATTTACAATAACTTACTTTCTAATATTCTTATACTTTCTTACTAAAGCATCTTATTGATTCTTAGCTATCGATTAATCGATAATTAATATTATATTAACTGTATTCGTTTTAGTTAGAAAGAGTTTCTTTGCTAGCCTATCAAGCTTATTATAATCGACTCTTTCATTAGGAAATAATACTATATATGCTACTTTTATCTATTTCAAGATATAGGTCCCTCCTTTTACTTACAATTTAATCTTTATTAGAGCGAATTATTTTTCGTAATTATTCGAGTTAAGAATAAGAATCTTTAACTTATAGATATTCTTTATTGCGTTCTTTCGTAGAGTAATAATAATATAAGTTTATAAGTGTTATTACAGATAGTCTTTAAGTGTGTTTTGACAGTATAATGCTATTATAGATAGACTTAATATAGTGCTTTCATAGAGAGATTTCTTTTTATTATAGATGGGCTATAGATGGCGACGACGATGTGTAGAAGGTACTAGCAGGTGATAGTACTATCGGGCTCATAATCTATTGAATAATTAGGCCTAGAATAACTTAATTGAGTACTCTAAGGGAATTAATCTAGCTAAGAACTACTGGAGAGAAAATATCTAGTGCCAAGCCCATTAGTGTGATAGGGCTGAATGCCCCTATTTTCAACAGTGCAAACCGCGCAACCAAGTCAAGGTCAAAACCCTAACGAGATCTAGCTATCAGCTATGTTACTGGGATTGTTCGTGCCCTCTGACGTGCCAAGGGCGACATATGCACAAGCACCGAGGACACATCACATACTAATGTACGCAACGCCTAGGCGTTAGCAATCATGGCAGCGAGCTCCAACTCGATTCCTTTGCAAGCCTCAGCGGTGGAAGCTTCCCCGAATACGTTTTAAGGAAGCCTCCAGCGGCCTTTACCACCACCTAATTCAGCGGGGCCAACCCCGAAACCGAATCGAACTACCGCAGAAGCCCCTTTGCCAGCTTCACACGCACACTCACACCTACAACATCCAACTCCGGTCATAAGAGCACAAAGACCGTGCCAGAGATCGCCACTGTATTCCCTATCTGCCGGGTATATCTATTGAAATCAATTGCATCTAATACTACTAATGCTATTACTCCCATTCCCCCTTCATGCTATTCCCTTTACAGTCCCTCTTGAAGACCTTCTTTTGGCACTCTAAAACATTGCCACCACATTTTGTCAAATTATTCCTTTCGCTGGTAGCTCGTCGGCCAGCAAAGTTACCACGCCATCTATTGCCCTTGCGGTCTTCCTCGATCACAGATTTAGCCCAGTGATGGGGAGTGGAAGAGCTTTAATTGGGATTGTGGTATTCTACAGAAGTGTTGAGGGGGGTGTGGGGTCCGGGAGCGGAGAGGAGAGGAGAGGAAGGGGGGGGTGCGTGTTTCGCAGATGGGGCCCTTCTTGGAGGCCTTCTTAGGTGCCTTAGAGCGTCTGGTAGCGACAGCCATGACGTAAGAAGGATGGGATGGTTGGGAAGACTGAAATGGGTGTAGGTGTGGATGGGATGAGAAGAATATACGCTAATCTAGTGTGCAGGTGTTCAATGATCCAGAATCAGTTGAATGGAGGTCACAAAAGAATGCGATTGCTCTGAATGAGAAGAATTCGAATGAAGAGCTAGCTGATGGTGTGAGACTCATATATATAGTGCTCTTGAAGACACGTGTTCCCCGCATGTGCGCATTCATCTGGAACAGCGGCTAGATCATGAGACACACTAACCCATAGTCCCACTATTCGAATATAAGCGGGGACCCGAAAGGGAGGACAAGTAGAGGAGAAGGGGTGGGGATGGTGCTGGGAATAGACAGGCATTTCTTTGGTAGGGAAGGCGAAAGCATGATGCGGTCTATGGGTTGTTGGATGCGGTGTATCTGGAGTGAGGTGGCTAGAAAAGAGAAAAAAACAGGACCGAAAGCGCGCGACTCCCCAACACCAGCACCGACCACTGTTAAAGCAAGCAAACCCCTTCAATTGACCAACACCCTCACCCCTTTCGACCCCTTTCTAACCTGCGGGATGTGGTACTCATGCGCCACCTCGACATCGACCCTTCCCGTCTCAAACAGCACCATCTCATACCTCCGAAACAGCGTCGCCAGCGTAATATACATCTCCGCATACGCCAAATTCATACCCACACAAGCCCTCGTGCCGCGACAAAACGGCGCCAGCTGCTTCTGCAAAACCGAGCTGTCGGATTGCAGCCAGCGGTCCGGGTTGAAGAGTTTCGGCTTGATGAATACAGAAGGGTCATCGTGCATGTCCATGTTGTTCATCGAGACGGGGGTATTGGGCGGGATGACCCAGTCCTTGTATCTGAGCGGGGCGGACGGAGAGACGCGGGGCATGCGGCTGACAACGCCGTAGGACATGCGGAGGCCCTCTTTGATGACGGCGCTGAGGTAAGGGAGGTTTTCGAGGTCGCGCCAGAAGGGGAGGGTTTCTTTGTGGGGGATAGCGGAGTCGAGCTCGGCTTTGAGGGATGCGAGAATGTGCGGGGAGTTGAGGACGTGGAAGGTGATGACCGAGAGGGCATTTCCTGTCGTTTCATTGCCGGCGACGATGAACAAGACGCCCTCGTCCGTGAGGCGATCGAGGCTTTTTTCTTCCACAGACACTTTGTCGTTATGCGCCATTTCGTAAAAGACGGTTGGGAGAGACTCTGGTTTCGTTTCGACTTGGGCGTCAGCGTTGCTGGTTTTGGCGACCTGTTGCTCTACCACCTGTATGCAAAGATCAGCGTAATTTATTTCGGTGAGGGGAGATACCAACGTGATGGAAGTGGATCATCTGGGATGTTACGGGTACCAAGAACGATCGAAGCCACAGTGGCAGCTTCTTTGCAGCTTTCAAATACCATGGGAAATGGGAGATGATATGCACCATGCCAACGTTCTCAAGGAATTCCTTGAACCATGTCTCGTTGAAGTCCGGCTTGTCGAGGAACCCGAAAGAGGTGGCCATGGTATACTTGGAGATGACATCCGTGGTGAAAGCTCGATAAGCCACACCAAGCGGCATAGGCTGCCCAGAAGTGCGAAACTCGTCCATTCTCTTACACAGCCTTATCAAGGTCTCTTGGATAACCTCTTGTTCAAGACGGAGGATGTTGCCGCGGGAGAAGTACGGAGCAATGGAAGATGTACGGGACTTGTGCAGCTCATGCTCTACAGTGTTGGCCGAGGAATGAGGATGTCCGAATTGCTGTGTGTGCCAGCGGTACTTGTCTAATTGTTTATAGTTGTAGATCTCGTCATAAAAGGCGGGATCGTTGATATGCAATTCATGTGGGTTGATCCTGATGATTGGTCCTACTCATACTCAGCGCATACTCAACCTTCCAGTGGACGGATCTACCATATTCTTCGTGCATCTTCTGGATGACCCACGGGTATTGTCCCCCTTTGATTGCCTGATAGTAGAACTCGTACCACATCGTCACGATTGCAGATTTCCTGCCGGGAAACTTGGATAGTGGACTGACATAAAGACGATACACTACCAGCAGTATTGCCCAGGTAACTGCAATAGCGATGCCAATTCCTAGCATGGATACTACCATGGTGAATAGGACTTGCCTTCACTGGAACGCAACGAATGGTTTCAGGGATTTATGCCGCCTTGCGTAGCTATCTAGACCACAGTTCGAAATTGAAACGGGAACTCGAAAAGATGGCAGCTTCGCTTAAATATCAAGAGAAGCTGAGTATGATGTCTGAAGATAGGCGTTAGGTCACGAGAAGCCCTTGGAGAAGGTGGGCACCTTAATGGGCTTGCATAAGCTGTTAATGAGGGATGCAGTTAACGGTCATGTGGGCGTTGAGACCAGACTACAGCCGCTGGAGTGATGAGGCAGGAAAGAAAGGAGTTGGAAAGACCCATAGACTGTGGGGCAATCGACTAAATATTGGGGAGAAAAAAATGGCGCAACCTCGGATAACGAGAGTGTGAAAGAGTAGCTAACCGTGGCGTGAGACCGTCAGACAGGGCTTGCATGAGAATGGGTGGGGTAGGCTAAAAGGACGAAGCCATTCACGATAATGCATATGCATCATGCATGGAGCATAGGTGCAGTCCAATGACTCCTTCCTAGTACATGAGCTTTCCCGATATGCAAGGGCCTATTTTTGTCCTTTTCTCTACGGGCTTTCTCGCTCTTTCACCCGTGTCTCTTCATCAGTAGCTAGACTGCGGCACCCTTGCCACTCCTGGATGTGTATATCCTTTTCAATCGCATACTAGGCTACAATTCAAACAGCTACAGAGTGCAAATTCACGATCAGTCTACAGACCCCTCTCCAACAGCACAGCTTTTAGTTTCTTCTGGAACGACTGTACATTCTCCGAGTCCAACATGGTATAGTGTGCGCCATCAACCTCATGGAAGCGTGGTTCCTCACGCGAGAAATCCTTCCACTTGCTCAGATACTCTTCCAACCAGTGATGCCGATCCCGAGATACCGACGCTAGCGGGGTGCAATAGAACACGTCGATATTGGCAACGGAACCAGACGGATCGTAGTCGCGGGCTGCGTTCTGCATGGCATGGGCCAAAGAGATCCACCTTTCCATCTTTGGGCGCGTAAGTGAAAGCTCGGCTAGCCGACTTGGAGGTGCTTTATCCATGACGAAGCTGAGGACCTCTTGGGGCTGCTTCTGATGCATGTTGTCTGAAATCTCCGCTTGGTAATCTTCCGGATAAAGATCAAGAAAACAGCCTAGATTAAGCGCTACCTCGATCCAGTCAAGCTGATTCATTCGTGTCTTAATGTGAGGCGGTAGGTTGAAAGAGCCAAGGAATTTCACGTGTTCGCCTCCTGCTTCCAGAATTTTAGATATCTCGAAAGCGAGCATAGCGCCAAACGAGTATCCGGCGATGGCATAAGGGCCTTTGGGCTGAGTCTGACGCATATGCATGCTGTAAGTTTCAACAATTTGGGATATATTGTCGAAGAAATCTTCGCCTGTCTCGAATCCTTTGGCACGGAGTGCGTACACAGGTCGGTCCGTGATGAATTTGGCAAGATTGAGGAATACAAGCACCTCTCCCACGCCTGGGTGGACGAGCCAAAGTGGAGTCTTAGTCCCCTTGGCGCCCATAGGTACAACAGGATTGTAGACTACGCCCTTGCCAGACGCGAGGCCTTTGGATCCGTCCAGCGCCGCGGACATGCTTTCGATGGTCGGGTTCGTCAATAGCGTTATTAACGGGATTTCTGCGATGGAGAACTTGGTCTGCAACACTTTCTGCATTCGCAACAAATCTATCGAACTTATCCCAGCCTCGAGCATATTGCTCTCGACGCCAAGGTCTTCGGAACCGAGCTCAAGCACATCCAGGAATGTCGAGAGGACGACTTTCTCAGTCTCGGTGAGAATCCGATTCTGTCTCATACTGCTCCTATAGTTATGAATAGCGCAAAGGTGCTCCTGTATGATTTCGTTGTACTCTCCGGCCTCGAATGCCGTTTTGATCTTAGTACGGGAGAGTTTTCCTAGGGAGCTTTTAGGGAGCCGGAATTTTTCAAGCGGGATAATCTGATATGGTCTGGCACCACATATCATTGCCGAGACCCTCGCAATAACATCATTAGTCTCCACACGCGTAGCTATGCAGTGTTTGGCGTATGTAGGGCTGTAGACAATGCAGAACCGCTCTGTTTGCGACCCCGGAGGCCGGTGAGGGAAGCAAGCAAAGAACGAAGGAATTACGCCTGGTAAATTGGCGTCTTCAAGGGCCGCTTCGATCTGATGAGGGTAATACTGAATGCCGTTTATGATAATGCTCTCTTTTGCTCGTCCTGATAGATTCAGATTTCCAGCTTCATCAACAAAAGCTTGATCTCCAGTGATGAACCAACCATCGTCGGTGAAGGCACTCGCAGTAGCCTCTGGATTGTTGTAATAGCGATCAAACACGATATTTCCATGGACTTGTAGGTGTCCAACTTCGCCCTGACCGACCACCGCACCGTTGTCCGACACTACTCGCATATGGATACCCGGGATGCATGAGCCGAGACAGCCATATTCCAAACCTCGTTTCAGCTCGTAAGATGGACATGATTTACCGTAGATGGCGCCTGCGCAAGTCTCGGTCATGCCAAAGCCTGGCCTGATGACGTCCCCTTCCACGCCGTAGTAACTCAAGATTTTGGTGACAGCATCGCAAGTTTCCACCACGTTTGCTTCTCCTCCAGAAATGAGTGCTCTCAAATTCGACAAGTCAGCCCCATCGCAGACCTTCGAGCCGGCTGGAGTTTCGAGCGATTTACGTAGAGCCGCTAAAAAGAAGTTGGGAGCAAATGTGTAGCCAACTCGATGCTTACTTAACAAGCTGACGAACATCGATGGCTGCACTAGTAGGTCCGCGGCGTGGACGTGAACCTGGTCTGCACCAAGCAGCATGGCATGTAGGTGGATCTCTGTAAGATTTGCGACATGATCGGTGCCAATCCAGTTGAAAAAGACTGTCTCGCGGGAGTTACCGTGGTACTTGGCTTTTCCTTTGACGGCTTTGATCATCTGGCCATGACGCAGACACACCGCCTTGGCGTAGCCCGTGCTTCCGGAGGTCAGCATGAGCACAGCCGAGTCCCCGGGCTTAGCAGAGGCGCCCCGAAACAATCTCTCGCGTTCGGCGGCTTTGGTGGAATAGTCGAAGGGCCGGTATACCCCATTCCTAAAGTTATACTCATTTTGCAGTTCCTCGATCGCGTGTAGTCTCAGTGTCTCGATGCCGAGGAATTCAGGTTTCAAGCGTGCCGTGGTGAGTATGAGCGGTTCATGGAGGGTGGAGTTGAGATGCAGCAAGTGTTTATTCCGTTGGCCCAGTTCATTGACGAAAGGCGTAGAGATTGCAGGTAGGAAGCCTGCAACTATTGTTGCCCATAGCCACTCAATGGTTTCCAAATGGTTGTCAAAATGGAGTAGAATGATGCGTTTATCCTCGGCACCTGCAAAGTCGTGCAGCAGCCGCGCCTTATGATTTGCAGATACAAGGAGTTCATTGTAGGCTAACTGGCTGGGTATCTCCGTGTCTCCTGGCGGATACACGAGAAGGCCAGCACGGGACGAGGCAGCACCCTCGAGGACATGATAGAGATTTGCCGGTTCATACATGTTGCTTCCTTGTCGATGGTATTCTCAAGGTGGAAGCCCCACCAGAATTTATAATCGCTGCAGTTCCACTGACCGCATGATCACTGCAGGCAGCCTTATCTGACATGAGCGCGTTAGGAGTAAGGGTCTGCAGCCACCATCTGGTCACCATCGAAACGGACCTGGATGATCTTCATGTCCCTGGTAAAGTGTGGAAAGGTATATCCTGCATACGTAGATATCCACCGCCGAATACGATGCATGTATCTCTATGAGGGATTTGATCCGTAGGTAGCCTTGAGTCTTGATGCAGTTGTCGAGGGCACTCCACTCGCTTGCTGTGACATCTGCCTTACTATCTCCGAGAGAATCCAGAGCTCGATATGGAGCACTGACGAATCATGTTGATAAAACACCGGATCTGGACCTTTCAACCAGTCAAATTGATCCAGATTCGCGCAAGGAGTGATAGGCTCCTGCATCTCAACCATCGGGTACCCAGTCGCTGACGGTCTTAGTGTTTTCGATAGAGCCATGGCACTTTAGAGTTGCAAAGAGCTTTGTTTCCTTTAGCCGAAGATATACAACATTGGACGCGGTGTATGACTCTCTATAGGTAATCCGTCCACAAGCTCTTGCACACATGCTTCTCGAAGGAGTTTTCACTCATACGCATATTACTGCCGTATTCAACAGTCTTAAAATTTGCTCGGTTGTAGATTCCAAGATAGAAGGGTTCACCCCCACTGCGGCCACCCGTAGAGCTGAAGTACAACGATTTTCCAATATATCTAACCAAATACTTACGCACGCTATCGAATTAACAATAATTCTACACTATTTAAGCTAAACTACTTTTAATAGTTTATTATCATTTATTATTCATTATTATATATTTAAATTCTCGCTAAAAGAATATTTTAGCAAGTTTTAAATTTTAAATCTTTATATAAAGTAAAGAGAGTTAATTTATAAGTAAAAATAAGATAAAGAAAGATTGAGACAATCGATTTTTGTTATAAGATAAGAATATAAATTTAATATAAAACTATTATAATTAAAAATAATAATTTGAAATTTAAAATAAAGACTAATTTAATTAAAGTATTAATTAAAATAGTAAATTTAAAAATTTTAATATATATATTATATATATTATATAACTAAGATTTATAAAATAAAATAAAAGTTTAATAGAAGTAAAGACGCAGTGGGGGTGAACCCTTCTATGTGTGATCGACGTCAGTGAGTCAGCATCAACCTTTGTATGGGCGTACTTTGTTGCTTCTCGCACTCAGCTTCTATCAGTGTTCAACCTCCTATTTTGGAACAGGGGGCGGCAAGCCACCCATCTCTCGGATGGTCTCCGGTGCGCCCTCGGAACTTTGAGCGTGGACTGGCACCACTAGGGTAAAAGACCGACAAGCGTCATACGCAGATGATAGGATTTTGAAGTTATGTGTGCCTTTACATGCACCTTGGCCTAATGGGAAGGTAATGATCGGGAAAATGCTAAACTGGTACATCCCATTAGAACAAGGCAAAAGCCGATATGTGCATTCATGCACGAGCTAATAGAAGTAATAGCGGCTTGAGTAGTCTACATGAATCAGCTGGCGGTCGCTGCCGATCCCACTGCAGCTCCCTAATCCAGTAGGATCGTTAGTCTAGTACCAAGAAATAAATTGCGGTGTGATGCAGTACAGTTCCTACTTCTACTCGCCCACACGTCGCTTCATGGTCACGAGGTTACCTTGGCGTGAGCGGTAAACGGATTGACAACCCATTTCGGCCAATTAGATTGGTCACCAAGCAAGAGCGCGGCGATGTTCATTCCAGTGGGGTCGAACGGGCTTACGCCAAGAAAGCCAAGTCTCCGGCAATCTATCGGACTGATCCACAATATGCACAATTGCCCGAAGCAGCCAAGAAAAACGAGTCTCCGCAACTACTTAGAACACAGGACGGCGTCGCTTCCTCCAAGTGCACGCCGCAGAAAGAGAGCCTCTGGCGCTATCTAGAGTAGAAGCCAGCCCTTACAGTTGAATCTAGAGTCTGGATCTTTGCTCTAAGAGTCGGCATTGGGGTAGACCGATTCTCATGGAAGAACAGCAGTGGCACGGGTCTGTATGCAGAAAGTCAGGAGGTCACATGCTGCAGAGTTCACCTCACGGAAACATTGCAGCAGCAGAACAGAGGCCGGAAGATGCCGAGGACCCGGTGGCCCGGCGTGATGGTGTCCACCTTTTTCTTAGAATGAAAATCCTCGAAGTGCGCGGGTTCAGCCCCTGAGTTATTCCCCGTGTTGCACACCGGCGCAAGACTTAATGTTGATGCGGAGCAAAGAGCCTTTGCGAGTCCTTTCGACGTCCGCACCCCTTAACTACCTTTTCGATACCTGCTGCCATAAGGATGTGGTAATCTTAAGACGACCCTTTGTGTAAAGACCATCAACAGCATTGGTTTCCATATAAGTATACTATCACCGTCAGGAGAACAGTCAATTTCTATTTGCTTTACTATTCGACTCTTTCGATCATTCCTCATTCTCTTTGCTAATTCTCTTGTGAAGAGGAAAAACAATAGTCATCTGACTTGCGGTAGGTGGACGCTAGGAGCATCTACAAGTTGTAGAACCATATCAGATGACGGTTGCATAACAAATTGTCCATTTTCAAGACGGTTTAGAGTCTGTTCGCTTCACATGTAGAGGATCGTAAGCAAAGTGACCAAACGTCCAATTGAAAGCAAAACACAAAGACTGGTGCAACCAGAGGCTTCTTCGTGATCACTCGCTTAGCCACGTAACTTGTTACCCTTTTTCCCCAACAACATACAACAACCCCTCAGACCTGTTTCTACCTGGCGCAAGCTGCACATGCCCATCTGGGTGTTCTCGGTCAATCTTCGTTAGATCTCATCCGTCATGCCAAAGACAATGGGCAATCGGACACGCGCAAGTCACGACTCATGCAAAAGAGCTCGTCGGCCAAAAACGGCGGAAAACGGGCACTAGCAGTTACTTTCAAGCGTGATGTAGATTCCGGTCGCGCTCTAAGAATGGGGCACTTGTTGCGGTAGAGATTCATGGAGCTACTACCTTCCTAGAGTTATCCAAAAGTAGATGGCGATTTTTGCTCCAAACTTGATCGTTGGCCGGAAATCGCAAGATTTCGGAGACTATGGAGGTGGTCTGTTCAAGTTTGAACTATAAGCAAGCTCGGCTAAGGTGATAGATGCAGAGAGAAGATTGGGCGCACCGTAAGACCGTGGGCTCTGCATGAATTGGTCATAGTGACGGAGCAAGTATGAACATTAACTTATATTTAGCCAAACCCGTGAAAAAAATTCTGGCAAGACATGAAGAGAATTTTTCGATCCCTGTTTCCAGAAGCAATGCTCCCACACCACGCAAGGAAGGCCATTGAGTTCAAACGCAACCTCCTCGTTATACCTTACCAGGATGTAGGATGTAGGACACGACTTGGTCCATCCGCTGCAACCAGCCATGTATCTAGGTACGTGCTACGCTTGATTCCTACTCTTCGTTGATGCTGGGATTCTTAGCCATCGAACGAACTGTCTATACAAGTTGTATGTACTAGCTACAGAGAACCCTCTGACAGCGATCACCAATAAGTGAAGTTGGATTGCCCATGCTATCTCGTTTAATAAATTGCTGTTCGAAGTCGTTGATGATGACGAGCTTTTATTGCGGAGTGTTGCCAGCTTTGCTTATGTCTAGGGTTGCATAGGAGCGTGAACGAGACCTCTGAAAGCATGAAAAAAGATGATAGGGGCCGATTCCATCAAAGTCATTAACAAAACGTAGTGCTGAAAAGAAACCAGAAGACACAAGGCCCTTAACCACACGTCGTGAAATACGAGTCACACTGTATCCTGCACGTGCAAAGGCTCCACTCTGTAGCCCATCTGTTTCTGAGTTATCAATCCCTCAGCCTCAGCCATCTCATCGCCGCTAATGTCGACTTGCTCGGGTTGACCAGAATTGTGACTCAGTCGAGGATGCATTGGGTCCACGTGCTTAGGCACACCAATCTTATCATCCATCTCCGTCACAGGCACAGAGCTGGCACAACCACTCCAATGGCCCTGTCCAGCTTCTTCATAAGCCAGACGCTGTAGCTGCAGTTTCCCGTCGAGGATCCACTGGAGACTCTTGTGCTCCTTCCAATGGAAAATCCGGCGAATGAAACCGACCATAGTATCGATTACCAAGCTCGACGCAATGAGAGTCCCGCCGAGGACGAGTATGATGCAGACTCCAAGCACCGAAAATGAGGTCGTGTCGCCTTGGCTTCTGACGATTTGATTCTTGCACATGTTCCGCTGCTCTTCGTTGAGCGGTCCGACCAAGAGGAGGCCATCTAATGCATACGATGGACCAGTAGCGTACTGGATAGTCTTTTGTTGTAACTTGGCCAAAGAGACCGCAAACCAGGCTGAAACCTCGGTAATCCACTGATTGTCTGGCAATGCGATTTGAAAGGTCCCATGTACGGTCTCGGAGGCCCGCAACGCATTGGCACCACGAGAATTAACGCTGGCATAGGTAGTCAAGAATTGTATGGTAGTGCCCAGGCGGAGTGCGGTGTTGATCTGGACGTCGTTAAGACCAATCGTACCGAGATCGTGGGAAACAAGAGCCCAAGCAGTCAGCGCGGTACATTCCTCGGTAGCTGGATTGCACAATTGATGCTGATCGGCGCAGCCCAAGACGTTGACGAAGCGATCTGGTTGGTAGTATATCAAATTGGTGCCATCGTCAAGAGAAATATTTGTTGGGGTAGTGGCTAGAAAGAAAGGATCGTTCACAGGGGCTTCGTACCATACTGAGTTTGGAGCCAGAAAGAAGAGAGAGACGTCAGCATCATTACGCTTCAGCGCAACGATTGGATGCCAGGAATCATTTGGGCCAGATCCGGCGTAAGCGAACAGAGATCTTATATGGCTCTGTCAGTCGACAAGTTTGAAATGATTTGATCAAATCACCTACGTCAAGCTGTAGCCATAGCTCTCTAGAAGGCTATGCGAGTTGTATTGGTATGAGTAATTCGTATACTCGGCCTCTCCGTAAACTCCCATATTTCCGTAGAAGTACTGAATGAGCCTGTCACCCAAAGTGGGGGAACCGCCTTGGGTGTCGTTGACTACAGTCGCATAGCCTTTTGTCTGTATGGGAGAGCAGGTGGTGACTTTACGATACTGCACGCGGTCCTTTTTTGGACCGTTGATTCCAAGCCCGTCATGAGAGTCAATCATTCCGGTATCCATTCTGTACGCAGTGTTGCTGCCTAATAAGCACATCTCGGGAGAAAAAGGGCAGGATGCATTCAGGTTTGAGGTCCACGGAAGCTGCTTTTTAATGAATTGACCACATTGTAAGGAGTTCTCGGCGTTGTCGTAGCAGGCTCTTTCGTACGCAGCGGCTGCAAGCGTGTCACGTGTGTCCACAGTCCTGTAGGCGAGTTGGCCCCTTTGAGAATTAGGTTCTGTTAGATTCAAAAGACCGCAATGTGGAGACCGAATCAAAGTCTCGTTTCCCGGCGCTTTGGTGACTTCAGAAGAGAGTACCCCAGCAACACTGAAAAGTACAAGAATCGAGAGGGCCAAACCAGCAAAGGGAAGCGTTCGCACAAGATATCTTGGAGCATTACTTCGCCAAAACCATGTCAGCTGTAAAAATTGCCATGACGCTCCGACTGTGCTCTCGGAGTTGCGCAGTATAGCTTGTTGCTGATGGTGAAGAGCGTCCTGGTATCTTTGTCTAGCGCGATACTGGTGCAGATAATAACTGACTATCTTCCATGTAGCAGCACCAGCGGCGGAAACAAATATGGCAAGGAAGGCTGTAAGCAAGCCTCCATCACGCTGGTTGAGGGTGATGGTGAGGCCTGCAACAGCACCGTGCGACCAATTGATCCATATACCAGTATACACAAATGACATGTTGAGCTCACGAGAAGTACTTTTGATAGAATCCAAGGAAGAATATAGAGAGAATCCAGCAGGTAGAGCACGAATTGCTGAACGAAAAAGGGCGGCGGGGAGGGATTTTGAGGAGAGCTTGGGCTCTTGTGCACAAGTGGGCACCCTTATCGCATGGAAAGCCTCACAAGGCATTCTGCAAGATTAGCATGAACAAGGCATGTCGCCGTCAATAGTGGCCAATTGCAAATGCTCATTCAGCGCCCTATGTACACAATACTCGTGCGAGAAGGGCCAATGGTGTGCAGGCCTTGCCTCGGGTTCGCAGTAGATGCAGGACTAGTGCAGGTTGTTGGATTCCACAACGCCAAATCCGTTAAGTTGTGCCGCAATGAGATTAGCTCAAGCCAATGGCCAGGCCAGATGTCCAGCTGAGAACCTCATTCAGAGCATCTGACATCTCGAACCGGCTGAGAGAATGTCGAGAAACATGGCGTACAGAGGCTTAAGAAATCCAGAGTATCTTGAACTTGCAGACATCTTTCACGAATGATAAAGTATATGTTGTTGCTGAGGAAAGAATCTGACAAAGAAACCTAAGGTACCTACCTTACCTTACCTCACGTTGTATGCTAGTCCGCCATTGGCTAGTGCGGGCTTGGCAATCTGAATGTACCTTAGGTCTTGGCGCCGGAAATCGCGGCTGCTCCTGTCCTAGATCTGCTACTCTTTATGATATGATAGTTCTTTGTGTAAATGCTACACTTAACTAAAGTCGACGAATTCTAATATCGAAGTCCGATACTGCGCGAATCCAGTAAGCGGATTTTGCTGGGAACCTGTGATATCAAGAATGTCATGGATTACGCGTGCCAATGCTGAACGATACCCAACAAGATACCTTATGTTGTAGGCTGAATTTCGTTTCGATAGAAAGAGGTCCACTGGATGAAATCCAATCGCCAGCACACATAGAGTGAGGTGATACATTCTATGAAGCCATGGCTTCAACCGAGAACGCGAATCATCATTCTGCCCAAGAACTCCCTTTGCTTTCTTTGTTCCCGCAACAGTCGAGTCTGACCTCCTTTGTGCCGAAAAGCCAAAGAGCAAGTGGGTTCTTTCATTACCGCCTTGGTATGCGATCTGCCCTCTTCCTTCACGACAATGGCCCTTGTTTCTCGCTCTTTCTTCACCCCCGCTCCTTTTTTCATCACAATAGCCTTTGTCCCTGATTTCCAGCTACCAAACCCTTGAAGGTCCCTCTTCTTTCCTACCTAGCCTGTACCATCTCCGACCCACCGCGAACCGAACTCGTCGCCTTACCACCGACCACAAAGCCAAAGGTTCGCCATGCAGAACTACCCATCCACGGCCGTACCAACTAGGTCGACCTTCCACCCTACTACATGCGAGTCCCAACCTATCCAGCGCCGTAACCCTCGAACCTCTTCAACCGAAAACGCCAACACCACCCCTATACGCTGGCAATGCACGAAATGCGGCTGTGAGTACATAGACCCATCCCCCAAGAGTCTGTTCATCACACCACCACCTACTACTCCATGCATACAGATCCAGACAGACAAGACCTGGACCCAAACACGTACCAACGGTGGGTTCGCGAACCTCTGCATCACTGGCGGCGCTACCTGCGACTACGTGCGTATAGGGCACAATGCGCGCGAAACTGAACTTAGTGAGCAAATCGACGCCATCATTACCGCGGTCGAAGACTCGGCAGTAATTGAATACTCAGCACGAGTCTTCGACCGAGTTTCCATGAAGGTGGTAGGCGAGCACGGGCGTGTGAGCCGGCAGAACGGAGCTGTGGACACAGCTTATGACGAGATTGAGGATGATCCTGAAGAGTGCGAGTTTTGGAAAGCGGAGTGTAAGGATATCGATTGCATCTATGAGGCCAAGCATTATCGGTATCAGTGTGCCTTGGCAGAGCTCGATGAAGAGCCGAAATCTAAGGTGCCGGTTCTTAGCTGCGGTCGGAGATTTCGGTGGCTAGCAAAGTAGCTATATCTGAGGCTTTAGCCACCAAATAACGATAGTGCTGGGGCACGAGGGAGATGGGCGCTTGCTACCTTTGTACTTGAGGATAATAGTAAGACTCCAATGTTTAAGATAGGCATAGTATACATATCTTTAAGTCCATACAATATGTTCATAGAGGCTTTAGTAGATCAGCTTATTCACCGATTCAATTGGTAATTTTCAATTGACAATACTTGTAGCTTCATATCAATCATGCTGCGGACTGCGCTCATTTTAGCGAGCAACGAGCAACGTACATGCCAAGGTTAGAGCAAAGATGAGTTGTGCGCACCTCGTGCTTCGGTTGCAAGGTTGTCCAAGGTGCGTGGGTGCTAGGATTATCCAACTGCACCAGCCATCAAGTCAGCAACTGAAACTCGTCAGGATGCCTAGAGTCTCCCAAACCTCTTCGTAAGATCTCAACGACTTATCAAAATCAGAAATGGCTCACATGTGACGATCGATTCCGAGATGCAACTTCATTGCTCTAAAGAGTGCCACTGAGATGCCTTCAGAGATTATCTGAGTGGAACCGCGTAAAGCGGTATTTTAGAGGAGCTTTCCTCGCTAATCAACTATCATGCTCTGCGATATATTGCCAAATGTGTCCAATGTTGTTGCGCTTGTCGGCTGCGGGAATGAAGTCGATGAGATAAAATATTGAACTTTACACTATATGATATAAGGCAATCCCCACCTAGCGGCGAGGACATTTTAGGTCTAAACCTACTTCCCTTTGACAGACAGTATTGCTCTATGCATATCTCACCAGCATGTCGTTTGCTCTTCTTGCTCCATCTTCACCCGTTCACCCATGCGGCGCCATCTCCCGCACCGCCCGTTCTCAACGGTCCAACTCCACTATCTCTCCTCAACCTACAGCCGTATAACGAGAGTCTACAATTCATCAACTCAACCTTGAAAGCCGATATCACCGCCCTACCAGACCCATCCGACATACGTCTCGCCGGAGCCTCCACCACCCTCGTAGTCTACAACTATGGCCAGACTTTCAACTCCCGCGGCTCTATAAATGCCGAAGAAACTGTCCTGGCCGCCATGGACGACGCCGGGGGCCACGATTATGAATCGGCCAGCCAGATAGGCACCGAAACGGTCTTACGGTACGAATATGCTGGCATCATGCTGGTCTGCTACCCAAGGCAGCAATTAACGTGGAGGATGTGGTCTGAGGCAGTAGAAGCGATCGCGTACGTTCTCGATGAGAGAGGCCTGCGTAGAGAGTTTCATTTCTTGATTCTGGAAGAGGGATTGAAGAGGGTGGTAGGGTATGGGGCTTTGGCAGTGGCCTAGGCGTGTTGGGTTAGCGAATGGGAACTGTCTTTCGGTTGCTGTTGTTGTTATTTCCTACGCCCCCGGCCCCTAAGGGCCAAGTTTTAGCCGCTAGGCCATGTAGGGTTGGTATCTAGTGTACATATGTGTATCCTATGTGTGCCTGTTCTGTATAGAAGAGCCCCCAACTCGTTGTCTTCTATACTACGGTGTCTTCCGTACTAACGAACTTCCGGATACCCACTACTATCTATAACCTCGGTGTTCCCATCTCTTATTCCGTGGTCATTGGGGCCCTTCTAAGGAAATCGTACGATCGTATTTATAGAAGAGATTTGACTCGTAGGCGTCGGGATAGCGAATTAGACATAGTAAGCGGTCGGGGGTGGAGTAAAAATCGATACGTCCGTGCAACGGGGCCGCGCGAAGCATAGTAGTCCTGCCCTATCTGTTGAACTCTCTTATCTAACGTGTCGTAGTCGTCTAAGTAAATCTCAGTGTCGCCTACTAGTCTCGAGTATCGATTCTGAAGGCCGTGGGGTTATCGTATTGATTGAATGCCTATCAGATAGCGCGTTCGTCGCCGTGAACACGTAGAGCGATTACTGTGCAAAAGATCTGATCTAGAAGACGTGCTGCCGTTACGTCTTCCAGCCTTCAGTAACGCGTGGATAATTGAATATTGACGCGTCGGCGAGATCATTTGGCTCTCCTAACAAGTAACAAGTAGAAGGTTCGTGCCCAACACCACGTACAAGTAGATCTCATTGCTGGGTAACTGTCTTTCGGTACATTTTATCGAAGAGACAGCTTTCCAATGAAGATGAGATGCGCTTCTTGAGGTCTTAAAACATATGCGACATCCTGAAGATCTGGCCGGTAGCGGGATAACTTGGCGGCCCGGGTAGAAGATGCGCTGCCAATGGCGATTTCACCACAAAACCTTTTCGCACTCAATATGAGTTTCAGCGCTTCGTATGCTCTTAGCACGATCCTTTGATGCTGATGCAAAATCCGATCTTGTTTAATTCGGTCGCTCACCTGCCTTTCACCTTTAATTCCATGAACCCTAGCACCTCCGGGCTGCCCCTGACTCTCTGAGCTCTTGGTATTCATAGACCCAAAAAACCAGTGAGCATAGCTTCCACTGTCAGACTGCGACTCCCGGAAGTGGGCCGAACGCTGAGAACGGCAAGCACTTCTGCATTCACTCACTTACATGTTCGGGAGAAGAACATTTCATCATACTGTTTCGACTATGTTATATACCTATTGCCATAAGTCTCCTAGAAGGTGATCTGAAATGCAATGACAAGAGATCAGACCTACGTGGCATATGAGGCAGTTGGTCTCGTTCAACTCTGCTCTACCCAAGCCTTCAAAAAAGATCGCAATATACTCTATACTCGGCCGCAGTACCTGTTTCCACTGACATTAATGATCTCTTGTGAGATAAGGAGACTATCCTACCTTTCAGCTAGGCTCACAATCGTCTTCAATTTACAGGTTTAGGAGACCAATGCAGTCGAAGTATCGATTGCGGATGATGTAGATACCTAAAATCGCAAAGTCATTACTGAGATTCTTGCCGACAAGCTTCGCCGATGGGTGCAGTTATGGCGAATCTAGCATGGGAGATGAGTTGTATATCGATTCGCGGGATTTATTGATCGATAAGATGACACAGAAACTTTGGGTCCCCTTGGATCCGACGACGCAGCAGCGGCTCATAGTCATTGCACCTACTTTGGTCCTTCGCTACCTCTAAAGACTTCGCAGTATGTGTTCACCTGCAAAGTTCCTTCTGCAAGGGATGGGTACACGAACAAAGGCCGCTCGGAGTTGATCGACTTCTGTTCAACGAACGCGACAGATAGACCAAGCAATGCAATGCTAAGTACCAGTTGATCCGTACCTAGATAGGCGGAATTGTTCTACCAGGCCTTGGTGTACGATTTTATGGTCTCTTTGGTCGAAATTATCTTCCTGAATCTTTCTTACGCTTGGGGTCTTGTTAGAAAGAGCGAGCAACAAAATCGCCAACAAAGCCTTTGTCTCAGGAACCAATAAGTCAACCACGCAATGGTAGAGTCATTAGAATCTTCTTTGTTCAATACAATGATTCTAGAGCAATAAGGTTTTTTCACACATCACAATGCCTTTCAAACAATAAGAAGTGCTGCCTCCCTGTATGATAGGATTTTGATACAACTTGTCTGCGAACCTACTGCACTGAACTTTGCCGACTGAGTGTTGCTAGTTCTTATCAGAGGTCGTATACATCAACCATGCACCAATATGTTCCATCGTATGACTACTATGAGGAAGCCACTGGTTATCACCACGGCTCCCGTCGTGAGCCACGAAGCTATTATAGCGACTGTGATGATGGATACAAGTATGCAGATCGATTTGGAGACAGGGATATCGATTCTTACTATTGCTCTCAGCAAGGTAGTTATCACGGTATGCTAGGTACGTCTACGTACGTAGACGACAAAGGCTCGAACTACCATTTCACACACAACGAACAACACGGTAAGCGACGTGGATCTCATTACATGGATAATGTCGGCTCCTACCACTCTACGCATGAGGAACATCAAGGTAAGCAAGGCACACACCACCATCTGAATGATAAGGGCTCAGATTACCATTCCCCACATCGCAAACATCCCGGTATAAAAAGCACGCATCACCACAACATTGAAAACGAAAGCATACGTCCAAAATCCCATCACAAGAACTCGACCGGGAAGAAAGAGCTCAGAGAGCGACTGTTCCAACAAGCGCTACAACCCTTCAACAAAAACACAGGCACACCTTACCCTTGCAGTCAAACCGACATCTATTTCCACCGACAGAAAAATTTCTCCACCTGCAACAAAGGCCCCTTCGTAACAAGCCTGGAAGCGACCAAAGAAGTAATGCTCCAAAACGAGTCTACCAGAACAATCTCCTCCTCCGAAAGAGCCGCCATCGCCAACCTCCTATCCGCCGCATCTAGTGCCGAAGATGGACTCATACTCGGACCCGACATCGCCATAAAAGCCTTCAAAGACCTCGACCTCGTCTTCTTCGCCGGCCGACTCCACAGCCACGTCACCGTCCAATGGCGCCCCGACATCCGGCACCCGGCCCGAGCATGGGGGATCTGCGAGCGCCCGCGCTGGGGCGAAGAGGGTCAATGTCGGATTCATCTGAATGCGGACATGATATTCAAACAAGCGTGGACGAAAAGGACGCCGAATTCCTTTGAGAGCATGATCGGCATGCTGCTGCATGAGATGTGCCATGCATACGAGGATGTCCGGAGTCCGCGCGACATAGAGTCAGGGGATGGGCACGGCAAGCTGTTTGGGACCCGGATTGCCGTGGTGCACAAGCGAGATTTGCGGATCTTGGGACTGTGGGCGATTGAGCGTGGGGAGCTGCATAAGCAGCACCATTTCTTTATGCCAGGGTGCTTAGAAGGTCAGAACGACGATCATGATAGCGAAGGACGTTCGGGTAATTGGTACGGTGATGGCGGTAATGAAAAGGTGAGTGGGAAGCACGGGAGCAATGGCAAATTTGGCAGCAGCGACAAGCGAAAGGACGGACTCACTAAGAATGACAAGGGTAAGAAAGGTGATGGGAGCTCGAAAGCCGGGGGCTTCTCGAAAAAGCCAAGAAGACAGCCCAAACGTACAGATTGTGTGATAATGTAGCCCACGCTTACTATAGTGTATATAATATCGTTTGATGTAATGACCAGCCAGTGCTGGCTTACATCACAAATGGGCAAACTCTGTACGACGACCTCTATCCTCTTAACCAGGCCCCCTTTTTAACTCACTGAAGCGTGATCAAGTCGACCGACATCACTACCGCATCCTAGCTAACTTGTTCAGCGCCCTTGCCTGTCAAGGCTGAGTGTAAGGTCGATTCAATAAGGAACTCCTGAACTTCCTCGATACTGACGGGCGGAAAGACACCGGTGCATAGAGGGTGGGCTTTTATTCGTCGGCTCTTCAGCTTTGCAAGGCTTGATCAAAGTGAATATATATCTCCTCTAGGAAACCTCTCATACCGCTTCGAATTGACGCTGTGCTCATTGCATCAACTGCATCACGCCTGCCAGTTCTCAATACGGCAGTGCGCAGTCTCGACCCTTGGGCTCTAAGGCAGAGCTTGGATAGTGGCGCAGACATGCTAGTGAAAAAGACTACCATAGTCAATGGCCGTCGTAGATATATCGAAGCGCGTAAGGTTCTGTGGTTTAGAATCGTACGCAAACGGTTCTCACACTACCCAATCCGTCACGTCGTTCATACGCTTTTGGCAGGACGAAAGCCGGTGGGAGCCTTTCATGCCGTGTTGTGAGATGCTTCTAGCGCTCCTTCGCTTCTAAGCGACTGGGCCCTGTTTATTGCCTCGATAATCGCTCTTCGGGTAGCTTGAGGGGCACAGAATATGGGATGGAAAACGCGCCAATAATCACTTAACGCAGCATTTCCTCCTCCCGCAACGTTCCTGACTACAAAAATGGGACCGGGAACAGTGTTGTCACGTGGATCGTTGGTTGGAACAGATCGTGCCGCGCTGGTGCCTGATCGTCTGTTAGTCCGGCGGCACGTGGTAGAGGTTTGCGAAGAAGCGACTAAGCAACTACGATCCCTATCTCGCTAGAAGTAGGGATCTCTTTACAACTAATCACCTAATCGATAGGATTTGATGTCTTTCCGAGTTGGAAGGGACCATGTGTTGTCTTCATTTGCGTTTGGCTCGAGACGATCACAGAAGCGATGACCGTCCAAAAGAGTGTCATAGTCAATAAATGTCACTGAGCGAGGAGGGAAAGCTCCCACAGCCGTCTTAAACGTGAGATATTGCGGTGGTAGTAGCAAGCGATGAGGCTTACAAGTGACCTGATCGCACTGCTTGGTCTCGCTGTTGAGAAGCGGAGAGTAGCCAATGACGAAGGTATAAAAGTTTCGACAATATTGTCTTCTCCTTCAGTATCGCACTGTTCGAATGGCCATCTTTGAGTCTTGACTTTCTAGGATGGTGAAACCCCGTTCGATTATGGTATCACATCCTCTGCCGATGATAGGTATCGAATAGATGCAGGGTAGGACCAAGTAGAGAATACCAACGTCATTACCACCTATGGTGATCATGACAAACTCCGATGCAGTACCCCATGCCAGTCGCCCTGGCCTGTCTTCTTCGATAAGCTGATGGTTGAGAATTCGCGCAAACTTTGCCCCGCTACAGGCGAATCCAAACACGGGCCAACATTTACGGGCATCTCCGAACTTCCCGCGCTTTAGCATTGTCAATCTTTGAGGACGATGACCTATCAGAGCACATATCAAGCCACCAATAGCTCTCAGTCAGAGCCTTACGATCGTAGCATTATATGGCTCATATCATTGGCGATAGCCGCCATGTGTAGGTATCGGCCGAGTCAGATGTGTCGGTCTCGCATGTCCTTCCCGTACTGACCACCAGCATTTCTATACTTCGTACTCAGTTTAACCCTCAAAACGCAAGACTGGCTTGGAATATCTGAAACAGCCAGGAGGACTTTGCTGTAACGATGCCAGTAATTTATTCTCACCCGCAAGACTTGAAGGCATGGTATTCGAGCCACGACTACTGACTGCTCAGCGCTTAAACACAAAATGTTGTATCTTAATGCGGAAAATAGAGAAAGGGCGTCCCCGCATAGAGATTATCGTTGCTCCTCTCTACGAACTCTTACCATCTCTCCTTACGAAATCGGCAAAAGACAAGCCATACCTGCGCCGCGCCTGAAGAATCAATCGTCTCATAATGTGATTCCATAACCAAGTGCAATATATACGCACAAGAGAGAGAGAGAGAGAGAGAGAGACAGAGAGGGAGAGAGAGAGAGCCCCATAATGGCATTAACTCTGCTGCTACGTCTAGCATCCCTTCTCCTGCCATTCCTCATCTTCAACTCTTCTCAAGCACGCTTACCTCTCGACTCGCCCACCCTAACTCTCTCCACCCCCGTCAATACCACCACCACCACCACCATCACGAAAGTCGATGCCCGCGTCCCAGGATTATCGCCCTTCTTCTATGTCGGAAACCCCACCAACAATCTTTTCCAATTCACAACCCTCGACATGATTCCTAATCCTTGCACGCTGTGAGCATTCCCCCCCTTCCACCTCCCCCTCACAACCCACCTGATCCCTCCCAAAACCCCAACACAAACTGACACAAACCCTCCTCTCCCCAACAACCACAGACGCTCCCCATGCACCCTCATCGCCCACGGCACATTCACGCAAGACATTGCGAGCCCACGACTGCGCGCCCAATTAACCTCCGACTTCTCCGGCGAACCAGTCACCATATTCATAATCGAAGACGAGTTCTGCGACTGGGTGGACGTGGAGCAGGATGGGCGCGAGAGCTGTCCGCCGAAGCAAGGGGAAGCGGTTATGAGGTACGAGGCGGTGTTGATGGGTGGGATACCGGAGGTGAGTGTGTGTGCGAGGCTGGCGTGAAAGTTGATTGGTTGATGGGTCGGGTGGTTGGTTGTTTTGTTGCAAATCGATTGACTGACTGGAGCGATTTCATATTAGGCAAAATATGGTATCGACATAGAAGTGACGGCGGAGAACGGCGCGGTTGTCTTGCATGTATATGCGGATTTGCAACTTCTGGACCGGGGTCAGTCGTCATCTTAGGTGAATATGTCAAGAAAATAAAAGAGGCGCAAGGGTAGGTCAACCGATAGGTTGATCTTGGGAGTTATCCTATACAAGCTGCGTCTTTGGTGCTGCAGCCTTCCGGGCTTGAATTTGGGGCAATCTATAAGACCTACGAAATTATACGTGATACGTAAATAAGGCTGTATCGTCGTGCATGCCATTCGAGTGTTCCCAAATTGGAAAAACATCGGTCGCAACAATGCCATCATTTCAAAGGTTCAAGACGGGAATATTCCTCTGCCTATACCCATACCACATCGGCCTCGACCTCCCAAACGAGCCATTCCCCTTCAGCTGCAAATCCTCAATCGCACTCGCCCACCTCACGAGCTCAGCCTCCGACCACGCGGTGCCCATGAGAGCAAGACCGAACGGCATTCCGGTCATGGAGCCGACACTTGCAGGGATTGTGATCATCGGATAGCCTAGTGAGCGAAGCACGGTTGAACATTAGCTTCATGTCCGCAGATGTGCGCAGCGCCCGCAGTCTTTTCAGGATCTCACGTACCAGCTTGAGCAGCGATCTGATACGTCTGCCCGACATCAGGTGGGACCAGGAGCGCTGACAGCTGCGTGCCATTGTATTGCAACGCCGCATCGATGCCATCCTCCCTTGTGGATCGTTGGCAGAAGGACAGCGCTTCGTAGTAGGTCGAATTCATGATTCCTAATTAGGGTCAGATCCATTGGCTTTGCGACGGCCCAACCTCCGTATGTACGAATTGTTGGTAGGAGGTATGAGAACGCTGGAGGATGTGTATACCTTTCGTAGCAAGCGATGCCAGGAAGCTGTCTTGACCAGAAGCAAATGCGGGTTGCACGTTCGGCGTTCCGCCCTCGGTGCCATCGTTGTCGTAGTTATAACTGACGCAGGCACATGTGTTAAGTTGGGCTATAAATCTTATAGAGGGTTGCCGGGCCGCCGAAGAGCTGCCAAATCAGAGAAGTAACATGTCGCTACTTACTGGACAATGTCTTCGAGTGATTTGACGTCGGTGTTTTGAAGCTCAGCGAGATAGGTCTTAATATTGTTGTAAAAGTCGACCTAACAGTCCAGTTCAACTTGGTTGTACTCAGAGCAACGGAAGAAGCAAACCAACTTTAACCACCGTGAATTCAGATTCGTTAGGATACCCTCGAGTTGTCCCGTAGTCCCTACCGAAAATATGGTAAGCATAGGCGGCACCTTCCATACTGCAAAAGAACAAACGCACCAGTTCCATCCGTCGGGGCTGACGATCGTTTGGTAATTCGGTAATTCGGTTCCATTGATCACAGTGGCACCAGCGTTTTTTATGAGATCCACGAGTCCGAGCAGAGAAGTCTGCTGTTCTTCGCTTGCGAGAGCCCAGAAGCTTTGCCATGGAAGTCCAAATGTAGCATTTCGTAGCGCATCACTGTTGGTCAAAAATCGACTGTAACCACCGTTGGGAGCCTTGCCCACTTGGGCTGACGTATAGTTGTCGCGAGCATCCATGCCGTATATGATATCTAGAGCGTAGACGGCATCTCGGACTGTCCTAGCCAACGTACCAACAGTATCCTGATGGATGCTTTCCGGGACGACGCTACTTCCGTAAGCAATAGTAAACAGTCAAGACTGAAAGAAGAGGGTATACTATACCCGGCACGAGACGTCAAGCCGACAGTAGGTTTGATACCGACCAACGCATTCCTTTCCGCTGGATTGATGACTACCAAATGAGACTTACATCAGTGTCCACGCATCATTGGTGGAGCAAAAAGAACGAACGCACCACTTCCATCAGTCTCAGTCCCTAGCGCGAACATACACATGTTGCCAGCTACAGCACCAGCACTTCCAGAGCTGCTACCACCAGGATTGACAGTCAGGTTGTACGGACTTCGCGCCTGACCTCCTCTCGCCGAGTAACCTTCGGAGTAATTACTGCTACGCATATCCGCCCATTCGCTGAGCGTAGCCTTTCCAAGGAGCAAGGCGCCAGCCCGCCGGAGTCTAGTGACGACGTGGGCATCCCGCGGAACAATTGATCCTAGAAGCGCCCAACTACCCGCAGTCGTCTCCATTTTATCTTTCGTGGCGATGTTGTCTTTAACGATGAAAGGGATGCCGTGGAGAGGACTGCGGATTGCGCCTGCTTCTCGCTCGGCGTCAAGGGTGGACGCAATTTGCAGAAGGTCTGGGTTCAGCTCTAGTATAGCACTTCGGCCTTCAGAATCAGTGAACTAGGGTCTTAGCAACCTCTAGAACAGCACAGACGGTAAAAGATTAAATCCATCGTTGCAGGATATTTTGAGGACTTGAAAGGCAGCAGCCAAATCAAAGGAGAACTCAGCCTGCGATGATTTTTTGTGGATAGGAAGAGAGAAATCATCGCAGATTGTAAACATCCAGTCCGTAGGTGGACGAGAAATAGACAAGATAACAGGGCAACAGCAGCGCTCGCCAATTTTAAAGAAATGAAGCGTTTAATATTTACTTTGCGTAGCCATCTGTCTGGTATATCCGCTGCAGATAGCACAATGCTATCTTTACGCTCGTCAACTGGCCCTTATTCATAGCCTCCTGTAATCGATCAACAGTGGCCTCCTCCAAGATTACACCGTTGCATTCAGGCATTGGGAAGAGATCATCAGTGTGTCTAAGATCCGGGAACTGGTAGGGAAATGGTGACTCCAAGTTTTGGGATGAGACAAAGTGTGAAGCGTTGATAAGGTATAGAGATGCAGTATAGCTGACTGCCGTTGCAAAAGCGCCTTGTTCAGTGGCACTCAGAAGACGCATGAGGCAGATCCAAAAGATTAGCAATGCTTGAGTCATAATTGATTATCAGGACAAAGAAACGAGATTGGAAGCAGCGTAGAAATGGACGGGATAAAAGGTCTGGAGCAGTTCAGGTCGAAGAGGTCATTGCACCGCAGATAAATATCATTTTCGATGAGAGGTGGGGGATAGAGATTTCCCTCTAGAAGCTATATAGCTAGGTTGATTTAAGGGAGTAGCCCTAACCCTAGCTTACTCGCCATACAACATCCAGCACCAATAAGAAGTGGTAACTAGCACGACTGGCGATAAATCATCTTAGCACACGACGAGAGTCTGAACTAGATCGGTTATACTTGACTATTGGGGAATCCAATCCCGCTTTTGCAAGGCTCAGACGGATAGGTACCTCTTTCTCAATTAATTGCTTGATCTATTCCCTGGCCAAACCACTCAACCGCCAAGATCATTGCAGAAAAAGCGCCTATTTTTCCACATCCATCAGCATGCGTGAAGCGTGCGTGTAAAGCACCCCAATAGTTCAAATCTTCGGATATCAGTAGCGAAATGGCTGTGAGCAATTGCATTTGCGGACAGACTTGAGAGAACGAAACAGCGATACGAAGAGCAAACAAAATCCGGTGACGATACTTCGACTGGGTTGAGAACCGAAGTTGGCACATCTCGGCGACTTCCTAACCAATCACGTACCCATATACTCCATGATTCCCAGCTCGCTTCCCTGTGGGCTGTCCAAAAGCCCCCACTTCTGCATCGTCAGTCAAAGCTCCCGGAAATAGGCGCGGGCGAAGAGGACAGCTGCCTGACAGACCTGATACTTAAGGATAGACCATGAAAGCCGACCCATAGTGGATTGTCAATCTAGCCAGGGTTTCATCATCATAAACAGAAGTTGATATTCCTACGCTACACCAATAAAGACCGCTTTCCGGACAACTTGCGTGATGTTTTTCCATCCCTCGACTTCACTCTGATGCGAAGTAGAAGGAACTACCGGGTCCAGATCCACATCTTAGAAGTATTGCGCTTAACCGGCTGCACTGGGCTCTTTCGTTGGCAACACCGTCATGCCGTGTCCTACGTTTCGGGCCAAACCAAGGTGCTTCCGTTCTTTCCTGCTGGGAAAATCGCTTTCTTTACCGGCCATGATCTTTCCCGGATGCACAACATTGAGAAGGACCAAAGCGATGAGCATCGGCAGCGAATCCAGACAATACTGGTAAGCTTCATGGCTCGGAACTTAGCTTGTAAGACCCTTGGAATATTCGGCAATGCGGAACAGTATTCGGGGGTGCTTTTATACCTCAGCCAATGCTAAATAAAATACTGTTAGCGCAATTACAAGCCGGCCGCGCTAGATTTTTATGGGTGCCACACCAAAATAAGGCGCGTCATTCTTGTAACCTCACTGTCGTCGTCGAGGATCTCGCTATCGCTTCTAATGAGGCGGGGAATAACTCCGGGCTGACCTATAAAAGGCCGCCTGCATGCCTACTAGTCAGAGCGGAATATATATAGGAGATATAGCGAAACCGGCGGCCTATTTTGAAAGGTTCAGAGAGACCTCGCCGCCGTCAAATAGGGGTTCTATTTGCAAGCCTATCTACTAATCCTCCCACCCCTAAGATACTTTCAGTCTAGCTATATTATGGCCATCATTTGCGAGCTTCTTTAGAGCCTTCTAAGTATCTTATTGACGAATAGAATCCGTTATTTAACGTAATATAGCCATCCACTGGGCGGAAATCCTCTCTCTTATATCGTCCTCTTAGTTCGTCGTATCGACCTTAAATTTATAGAATTTAGACTTAATTTTATTAAGTACCTCACGAACGTCTAGCATATGCTTACTCGAATCATCTAATTCATCGTAGATATCCCTCGTGACGTATTTCTTAGTGATACTCTCATAGATTTCGAAGCCTTCTTCTTTAAACATATAGATCTATCTCTTTCAGTCAGCCTTCGTAAATACATTATTTATAAGATTAAATTGCCAGAGATAGAAGCACGATAGCTAATATTAACGATAAAAGAGGTAGATATAAAAGAGTTCGTTATTTAGATTGCGTGGGATCTTATTTAATTTGATAATTGTTAGTATATAAAGAGCGCAAATAAGCTAGTACTCACCCTTATCCTGGGCTTTCATAGTTTTCTTTAGCTGGCCGATCATGAGTTTTGCTATAAAATTAGAGAAATCCGCCAAGTGAGGGTATATCGAGCACTTAGCTATTTGCTAAGTTCTGAAATTAACTTTTACTTCTTCGTTGCGGAGCTCCCACTAATTAGTAATCTTAAGCATATGCTTAGTAACCCTTGAAAAACTAAATCGTAGCATAGCATCTTTCTCTTGGGCGTGAATCTTAAGAGAATAATATTAGAACTTAACGAGATTAGTAATAATGACCTATAGAAGCAAGTAGAAATACTAACGAGTATAATACGCCTAAAGACGTTTTATATCGAGTCACTACTAGCGAATGTACTTCTTCTTTAACTCAGGAGCCTTTACGATAGTCTTATGAATCTTATCTAGACATCTCTACTCCGAGAATCGATAGTAAAGAGCTTTATAGAGATGCTCAAAGGATTTCTTATAGCTATCTTCAGCTAACTTCAATTTCAACGTGCGCTCGCTATGCTTTCGATATAGAAAGTAATTCACCTGCTATTCGCCTTCTTTAAGATCTCGAAATGCTAGTCGAACGATCTTTTACTTAGTTGCGAAGTTATTAGTAATTATATAGCGAAGAAGTTAGGCATCTCTTCCCTCATATCATTCCTTGATTTTGCGAAGAAACGCCGCTATAATATTACTATTCTCGGTCGGCGAAAGCATATAAGCATAGAAAATTTATTTATTACACTTACTGCGAGCTATAACTATGAATAGCTTTCATTTCAGTGCGTTAATATTATGAGTGAAACTCATTAAGGCGAGATATCCTCGTCTTTGAAGAAAATTCAATCGGGCTAACGTTATTTCACGCTATTAGAAATCTATTAAATATAAATCAAAATCTAGTATTGAGACTCACATTTCTTCGCAAATACCGTCTCATGAGCCATTTCGTCGTCGATATTCCTCTTAGCCGTGATATTTGCATAGCGCATATCCTCCTACTTCAGATCCTTTAAACAGTTAGCTCACTACTATAACCACGAGGTTTTGCACCCTGGAATCGTTGATTAGGGTGAGCCTTCTTTTATTCAGTCTTAGCGTTGTGATAGTCAATAAGTTTAAGGTATCTATCGTTAGCAGCCTTTAAAGCAGTTAGATTATGAGTTTATTTGACGCCTTTCAGATTGCTATGGATCGAATAAACCTCTCAGCCTTGTGCGACCGCCAGATCAATAGTATTTATAATGAATAAGTTGATTTTACACTGATTAACATGGTCTCGATCATGATTGTGCTTCTAATAAGAATGTTTTTTATTCAAATGAAGGGAGATCTCAATAGACAAGAGAATACTGTGATCTAACTGGCTATAAGTTACGGGTCGGAAAGGTGTGGTATCTGTTGAACATAGTCGTTTTCAACTTTTTTTCAACTTTTTTAAAAAATTATAT
>JANQBS010000235.1:0-60748 GCA_033085395.1 Xanthoparmelia taractica | reverse complement strand
CCAATGGGAGTATGGGATATCCCATACCTTTCGGTATGGTATTCGAAAAACTGGTCCCATATCATCAAATATACCACACCTTTCCGACCCGTAGTTCAAGCGCGTAAGTAATAAGTTACGTAATATATACTATATAAATTTAGTGAATTTTAAATACTAATATTATTAGAATTAAAGCTATTATATAATAGTTCTATGATAATAATAAAGCTACTTATATAATAGCTTTTGCTTTCTTTATCGTTTAGCTTAATAACGCCTTACTAATTAGTTTAGCTATAATTTAATACTACAACGAAGCGACGAAGCGATAACGTTAGAATTAATTACTATCAGGGAAGTCGCGAATATATTAAGCTTTAATTTAGGCTCGGCCGATTCTTACATCGTAGCTCTTCGAGGTCTTTTTCGTCTTTATTCTATTAATAATAAAATAACGAGATTTCTTTAAATAACTATAAGCGATATAGTATTTATCGATATATAATATTAGTAAGTACGTTATAGTCACACGATATTAAGAATATTTCTTTTAAATTCCTCGATTTTTTCTAAGACGTCTTAAAGATTATTAATAAAATATTATATATTATATTACTCTTTTTAATCGCTTTATATTATTAAATAATATATCTTTTCTTAAATTATTTTCTTATTAAATATTCTATCGATAATATATTTATCGATTTTCTTCTACTCTTCTATTAAGATAAATAATAACTTATAATTAAAAATTCTATTAAAGAGAATTTTCTTATTTAAATAAGACTTTAATTATATTATTAATATTATTAACTATATTTTTATAATAGACGATGTTTTTAAATTATATATAGAATAGCTTACTCGATATTAATTGTAAAAGATTTAATACGTTAAATAGATAGCTTTCTATTAAATAGCCCGAGCACGAAGTAATCGTTATATAAATAGAAATATATTTTCTTTCTTAGCGTAAGATTAATATAACGCGTATCGTAATAGTATTTTATTATTATATCAATCTAAGCGATAAACTTCTCGATCTCTTTTCGTTTTATTACTTAAAATTAACTTTTTTTTTATAAAAAGATCAACTAGCAATCTTAAGGCGTTATTAATATAGAATTCGTACACGATTTTATTTAACGTCGCGTCGATAAAAATAATTACGTGAATTATTTAAAGTAGTCTATATATAGAATAAAATAGTAATAAAGTTTTCATTTAAGTTTAAGATTAAGTAGTAGCGTAGAGCGATCTTTATCATTTAATTAATTTATTTTAATTATTTATCTATTTATAAATATTATATTATAAAAATTAACATTTTAATATTTAATGTAATAAATAATATCTTTTAGAAGTTTAATATAAACTTATTCTCTCGATCGAAGATAATCGCTTAAAATACTTTTAATTATACTTTATTATAGAAATAAGAAAGATATCTATTGCCAATTATTATTAGATTGGCGACCTGAATGGGATCGCCGACCTAATCTAGATCGGCGACGTGATGGTGGTGTTAAATCGACGATGTACTGCAAATATATGTGTGTGTATGTAAAGATAATGATTTCAACTAAGCTAAGTGTCAATATCTAATTATAAGTATGATTATTAAGCGTTTTCGTAATATCTATCGATAATAAAAGAAAAGAAACTTATATTCTTATAAACGTTCTACTCGACAAAGCACGATTAACGACGAGCTAAGCGATTTGATCGTAATTATACGTAGCATAGCGGCGAGCTAATCGATCTAATTATTATCTATAATAATATTAACGAGCGAAACTAAGAAGAAAAAAATTAAGCAAAAAATTTTTATTTTAATAATTAATAAAAAACTTTCTATCTTTCTTCTATTAAGATTCTTTATATCTTTTTATTAATACGATTCTATTAATACTAGCTAAGAAGATTATTTATTTTCTTTATTAATATATTTCTATTAATATTAGAACTCTATAACTCTTCTAAAGCGTTCGAATTTCTTCTTTTTAATTAAGTTTATAATCGTATTAAAATTAATTATAATCTTAATTATCTTTAATAATATCTTAACGAGAGTTATTTTCTTTCTTTTTAGAATGAATTATATAAGTTTATCGTCTACTAGTTCGTTCTTGCTCGTAATCTCGTTTATTTTCTTTATAGCGTTCTCGTTATTAGTGTATAATAATAGATTATTAATATGGAGAATAGAAATTCGTTAACGACCTTTATAGTCGCGAACTCGTATCTATTCTTATAATTTAATATCTTAGCTTAATTAATATTAGACGCGTTCTAATAAAATACTTAATAAAGTCTTTCTTATATTATCGATTTTAGCTATATTATTAAGATTATATAATAAATTCTAATTTAATACGATATTAGAAGTTTCGAGTATAAAGCTTAAACTTTTTATAATATTAATATTCTCGTTAGCTTAATAAACTCTTATTCGAATAACTTATTTCTTTACGCTCTTTAAAAACTAAAAATCGCTTATTAATTTATTTTTCGCTTATTTAATTAATTATAAGATATTTTTAACGTTATTAAGATTTTACGTTAACGCGTAAGACTTACTTTAGCGATTATTAAGTTCTTATAACTTTCGTATTATCGAAATAAATTAATTTATATTTAAGATTAATTTATTAAAAAAGAATTGATTAATTTATTAATAAATATTAATAACTTTATATTTAAAATTGAAAGCTAGCGTCTTATTTTTCTTAGCTAGTCTATTTCGAATATGATAGCGAATATCGCTTATCGATAATTATATTATAATAAGCGAGTTCTTTAAGATCGTTATATTTTTCTATAAAATATTTTTAAATAGTGTATATCTCTTTTATTTAAATTTCTCTACTATCTTATTAAATTCTAATTTATCGTTTTCGATATCGATAATTAGAAATTTATTAATATTTTATTAAGATAATATCGTTAAATTTAAGAAAGCGTGTCGTAGTATATATTATCGCCTTTATTATTAATTATGATATTATATTAGAAGAAAGCGCTAATTCGCGTATCGACTTAATTAAAGTAATAATCTTTTATAATCTATCTAAAGTCGTTTTTAATTACGCTAATAAACTACGTATAATAATTCTTATCTAATAAATTAATTAGCGAGTTACTTATATAGTCTATAAAGTTAATTAGCGAGTTAATAAATTACTAATTTCAAGTAAAAGAGAATCGCGTATTATATTAATATTTTCTATATCTTTATTGCGAAGTATTAATTCGAGATTCTTCTTAATAATATAAAAAGCGTAGATATAAAGCGAGTTTTACTAATTATTAAAGAATAGCAAGATTATATTAGATATATAATAAAAAGAAATATATTATCTTGCTTATTCTCGTATATCTTCGCGCGATTATTAATTTTCTAAGAATTTAGAGTGTCTGTTCTAATAGTCTTAGTATCTTTATATAAAATATATATACCTCGATAGATAATATCTTTAATTAGGTTATTAAATAGTTTATTAATTATCGATCTTATATTTAAGCGATCTATAATAATATAATTAATTAATTAAAAGACTATCGACTAATAATATATTCTATCTCTTTATAAAATATTTATCGCGAGAATTTTATAGATTATAAGATTAAATAGAAGTGTATATTTAGGTAATTATATCCTAGTATCGTCGGTCTTTAGTATTGCGCTATTTTAATCGAATACGATAGACGTAAGATACTTAGATTTATTCTTAAATATAGATTCTTACACTTATATACACGAGCTATATTAATAATCGAACTTCTTTAACTTCTTATATTAATAACGTGATTTTTAGCTTATACTACGAATTAAGAACTTACTATTCGTAAGTCTTCTTATAGCGTTATTAATTTTAACTAGTATTAAATTTATAATTAATAATCTTATTATATTCTTCTTATTAATTATCTTATTAATTTTATTATTCGCTATAATAAATTAAAATAGAATACTTAATAAAGATACGAGATACGTTAAATTAGAGCGAGATATAATAATATTAATGTAGACTTTATTACGAAAAATATTATAGAAAGATAAAAGAAGTAAGATTATTATAATACGAAGTGAGGTTTATTAATAAAATAGATTTCGTTATTATTTTATTTCACTTATTTATCTTAGCGATTACTAATATTATATTAATTATTATTTTATATTTAATAAATAATAATTTAACATTATCGTAAGATTTAGACGAAGTTATTAATTATATTAAGTATAATTAATAGTTAATAACGATCGATTACAATAACGTAATAAAGATAAGAAATACTCTCACGTAGTTATCTAAAATATATTTAACGCTATAAAATAAATCCTTACTATATTATTAATTATACTTCGATTTCTAATCTTTTTATTTTATTAGATATTCGATAATTTTCTTTTTTCGACTATAACGTCGTTATCGCTTATTTATAAGCTTCTTAATCTTATAATTATAATAATTTTCACTAAACTCGAAGATTATTAAAAATTAACTTAATTTTATATCTTAATAATAAGAATTCTTTTTCTTAAGAATTAATTCGAGTTATATAATTAAAATAATTAAATAAATCTTTTAGTGCGCTAATATCTTTAACTTACATATAAGATTATTAACTCTTTTTATAATTATAAATAATCTCGCGCGCTAATTAATAAACTTATAATTCTTTATCTTTAATATTATATATCTCTAATATAACTTTAAAAAGATTATATTATCGACTTTTAAAGAGATTAGACGATAATAGAAATTATAAATAGTTTTTATCTTTACGTTAACTTAAGCGATTATATTCTTAATCTTCCTAATATTAATTATTTACTTATTAAGAAAATTATTATTAATCTTAATTAACGATAAAGATAAAAGAGTATCGCGAAGGCGATAATTATAAATAATCTTATTTAAACTTAATTCGCTAAAGGCGTTAAGTAAATTATTTAAAATATCTCTAAGACGAGATAGATACTTGATTCAATTTATTTTCGAATTACTTATTAACTGATATCGCAAGATAATTTGGATAATCTAATATATTCTTTTCAATTAATTATTAATTTAAGAATAATAAATAGAGCTTATTAAAACATTATATTAAAATTTTAAAATATTGTCTTTTAGAAAGTTAATATAAACTTTTTATCTCTAAGATAAAAGCGATCGATAATCTCTAATTAATAGTCGTATCTAGAAATTTATTAGTCTAATCTTCTATTATATATCTTTATTAAAAATTAATATAATTATTTTCGAAAACTTGCATATTATTAATATAATATAGTTTATATCGTTATTAATATCCGATAATGCGAGAATAAAATTCGCGACTATTATATAATATAAGATTAATAATCTTATAATAGAGTTAAGAGATTAATAAGTAAAGTATCGCTTCGTTTAATTTAGATTATATTTATAATAATAATATATATATCGATATAATCGACGACTAAGTTTATAAAAGAAATAATTACTAGCTATAACTTCGTAAGTTTTATTAAATCTAATATAAGCGTTAATATTATAAGCTTAATAAAATATATTCTTCTCGAAGATCTTGATAAGATATAATCTAACTCTATTAATAAAGTCGATAAAGTAGATAAATTTATTCTTAAGATAAAATTAAATTTCGAGAATTAATAACTTATTATTTTATATTTATAGAATATTTAAATTCCAATTTTAAAGTCGCTAAATATTTTTATTAAAAATTTATTAAAAGTAAATATATTATTAAGCGTTCTCTCTTCGAATATCGATATTTTGTTCTTAATTATTAATTTAAATATTAATCTTCATATTAATAAAGTTCAATTTCTTTTTAACGATTACACGCATTATAACGTATTTTTAAGAATAAAATTTATATTTTTTCTCGATAATAACGAATAGTTACATATTATCTTCGAGAAGATTATTTAAAATTTAAATTATTAATTTTCAAAGTATCTATCTTATTCTTTTTATTCTTATATTTAAAATAAATAAATTAAGAATATATTAAATAGTTATTTTAATAAGATTAAAATAATCGATTATTTCAATTATTATAAATAGATTAATACGACTAACGATAGAATTAAGATTATTACTATATCTAAAGAGAATCTAACGCGTTTATAGATTTTATCGCTATTTATAAACGAGATTATTAAAATAATAAAGATAATAGTTCGTTTTAAAGATTAACAAGTAAAGTAAATATCTCGCGACGAATAAGAATCTTAAAAAAATATAAAATAAGAGCTAATATAATCGAGTATAATAAGATTATTAATATTAATAATTAATATTATATAATTATTAATTAGAGTTTAATGTTTACTATTATAATTATTAAGAGCGAGATTAATATTTATTATAGCTATTATTAGACTTATTATTATAGAGTTAAGATTACTATCGCTAATTGCGATAGACCTTCTATTAAATCTTCTTATTTTCTTTAATCTCTTTTAAGAATATAATCTGTTTCGTAGATTAATTAATATCTTACTTTAATAGTAAGTTAAGATTATATTAAATTTATTTTAATTATACAAAGACGAAGTTAAAATTAACGTTTTTTATATAATTAATTGTAATTTAAATATAATTAAATAAATCTTTATTAGAGCGAATATTAAAGATATTAAAGCGTTTATTGATTAGCGAAGTAAGAGCGATAGCATAATTCGATTTAAAGCGTTTCTATAATATTAAGATTTACTATTTATCTATTTATCGTAGCGCTAATCTCTTAAGCTTATTAAGCTCTTATATATATTAAATAAAAATAATATCGCGAAGATAGATATTTAAGTTAATACGTATTAACGTCTTCTCTTTTTTTAGACTTATATGCTTTACTCGTTTTATAAAAAGATATATATTACGATAATATATATTCTATTAATAAGATTAGATACGAGTTAAAGAAGTTAACTCCTTTTATTCGTTATTATAATATAATATTATCGCCGCTATTAAACGAATCTTAAGAATCTTATAAATCTACTTATTTAATTAATTTAATAAGGTCGACGATAAGAATATTAAATATTTAACGAAGTTTTATTTATTAGATCTCTATGAAGCTAATATTAACTATGTTAGTTAATTTTAATAGATTTATAAGATTATAATAGATAGTCTTTTTCGTCAAAATATCGAATATCGTAAATAATAAATAAAGAAATAAAGAATATCGTAAGAAATTAAATGATATAATAATAGATAAAAGCTACTACGAATTTATAGCGAAAGAAATATTAAAAGAAGTTAAGATTAATAATAAAATTAACGCATAATTAATAAAGAGTAATAGTGTAAATATATATAATTAACGAATAATTTCTTTAAATCGTAATATTAATTGTCTAAAGCTTAACTTATTAATTATTTATAATAAGAGTTATTTCGACTCGTTAAGAAGAATCGATTTATCTTAATAATTTCTTAGAATATGAATATCGATATTTAATCGATAACTTCGATATTTCTTTATCTATCTAAGATATTATCGAATTAAATATTCGATAATCTCTCTTATCTATTATTTTTGAATATTAAAATATTTATAACTCGTTTTATTAATCTTCTTAAATTATAAATAAATATTATTATAATTGATTTTAGAAAATAAATAGTATTTTTAATTTATTAAGCGTATTTAATAATATTTATTAAAGTAATTATAAGAGCTTTTTTAATTTTTTATAAATACGTAATATAAGTCTTTAAGAAAAGATAAAATATAGATCGCTAAAAGAATAATAAATAGCGAGTAGTTATTAAGTATAGAACTAATATCTAGCAACTAATTCGTAATACTCGCTATAATAGAATAAAATTAGACGTTACTATTGTATATTAAGTATTTAAAAGTTAAGTGAAAAGATAATTTATTTCTTCGAACGAAAACTACTATCTAAATATTACTTGCTCCGACCGAGATAGATACTAGTTAGAGGTACTAGTTAGGATCGAGGCAGATACTAGTTAGATACTAGCATTAGATAGGTATTATTCTTTCGTACTAAAAATATTTATCTTTATCTTATGCACTTTAATATTAATAGCTTAATAGTCGTTAATAATTTATCTAAAATAAATATTTTAAATTATTCTTAATTATTTTATAAAATTTTAATATAATTCTCGTAATTTTTAAAATATATATTATAAGACTATTACGTACGTATACTACTATATTATATACATAACGTATTTTATTTAATTTAACTTCTTATATAAAATTTATAATCTTATTTAATATAAGATACTATATAATTAGCTTAAATCTTATTTTCTTAATATATAGTTCTTAGCGAAGTTTATTATTAATATATAATTCTAATATCTAAATATTAGTCTTAAACTTCGTAATAATCTCTTCTAAATCTATCGCGATAATTATATTGAATTTTCTTGAATAGAGAGTTAAATATATTAATATATACTTCTTTAATACAAAGATAACATCGTATATTATTATTTATTTTTTAAAAAAAACTTATATATCTTTTTTAAAATAGAATAGTTAATCTTCGTGAATTTCTTATATATAAGAAGATAAATATTATTTATAAAACTCTTTATTTAAAGCTTTAATTTAATTTTAGAATATTTTTTAATAAGCGAATCGTTAAAGAATTAAAAAAGAATTAAAAATCTAGATAATCTTTAAATAATCTCTATTTTAAAGAGCTCTATAAATTAATTCTATTATTAAGATCAATAGAGATTACTCGTTTTATAAGAAAGCTTTATATGTAATTAATAATAAGCTTCGAAATATTTTTAATTTAAAGATTATATATTAATCTCTAATATAATATATTATTAAAAGCTTTAGCGATATCTATTAAAAGTTAAGTCGCGTGCTTACGTAATATACCAAGGCTTGATAAACGTCAAGTCACGTGACCTTATCTAGTTAGATCGCACTTATCTTTCATAACACACTTAGAATAAAACAACTAAGTATTCTACCTTATATTTTGATAGATTATAAGCCCGAGCTCTATCCGGCTAACTGTTATAGTATAGTATAATCTTTCTTTCTATCGTTTTATCGCTATAGCTATCTTTAGAAGCTTCGTTAAATATCAATATCTTATCGTAATGAAGATATAGATTATAGAAGACATCGTAATATATCTTAAAGCACTACTATTTATATTACTTTCAAATTCTTTAAGCATTATTAGACGCTATTGCGTATTCTTCTACTCGTTAATCTTCTTATTATAAGCAATTCCTATCTCTAAAATAATTATTCTAAGTCGAAATAACTACGATTTGTCTATAAAAACGATGCGAATATTAAATATTATATCACGCTATCGATTTAGGTTTATATTATCGATTCTTCGTATTAGTATTAGTAATATTCGATTTTATTCGAGATAGTATAAAGCGTATCGCCGATAATCGTCGCAAATCGCTATTAAGCGTAGAATATTATAATTATCGTACGCTCGCTATTACATGATCGCTAAGATCTTTAAAATATTATTAGCTTTTTTATAAAGAATACGTTAAAAGCGAGAGACGATATATTATTATTACTTATCTTATAACATCAAAATTCGATAATAAAAAGTTAATTTTTAATATCTTAAATATAAAATATTTATAATAAGAATTAAAAATAAGTTAAAGATAAATTTAATTATTAATTAAAAGAGAAATTAATCTTTATCTCGTATATCTTAAATATTAATACGCGAGAGAGTAAAGTTCTCTATAGTAATAAAAAGAGAATAGATCGTAAGAAAGCGATCTTATAAGAAGATTAACGTGATAATTAAAACTTATAAATATATAAGATAAGATCTTTAATTAGAAGAGTTAATTAATTATAAAAATAACTCGAAAAGTAAAGTATATTTAAACTCGCATTTATTCATAAAGATAAACGTCTTTCTAAAAGAATATCGCTTATATATTAATTTTCTTTCTTCTTTTTCTAAGTTCTTAAAAAAAAACTATATATAAATATATTTCTTGAATCGTTATATAAAAGAATTTTATCGATAATAATTTAATTTATATTAAATTAATCTTAGTGCTTAGTAAGACTTCTTATATACGCTACAAATTCTTATAATTATTTTAAATCTCTTCGATAGCGACGATAACTACTTCTCGATCGCACGCGCTAATTCGATCTCTATTTTTAAATAATTAATTTCTAAATTATTATTAAAGCCTATTTTTAAGAGAGAAGAGCTTTTCGATTTTTTTAATACGCTCTATATTATTAACGTTATTTGTTTTATTTATTTCTTTATTAAATTTTAAAGTCTAAAAATTATAATTAAAGAAATTAAATTCTTAATTAATCTAAATATACTCGATAGAATTAAGATATTTAAGAATATTTTTAATTATTAAAGATAAAAGTAATAAATATAAGATTTTTTAAAAATATTAGATCTTTAATATTATATCGAAGATAAATTTAATCGATTAATTATTATTATTAATAAAGTATCTATTACGATCTAAAATAAAGCGTATTAAAAAATCTATATTATAATAAGAACGCGCTATAAAGATAATTCTCGTAATAAAATCGAGGGTTTTTTTTAATATTATTCTTATCTAAAAAGAGTTAAAAAAATGTAAATCTTATAACTTCGATATTCTTAATTTTATAATTTAAAAGCTAAAAGCTCTTACTCTATTAGTCTATGAAAATAACTCTTAAGCGTATATTAATTAATTAATTAATAACTTATAAGAATTTAGAAATTAACTCGATAAAAATCTCTTTATTATCGATAAAAGTTAAAAAATATATTATTTTTTATAAAAAATTAGGCTTTTAATATAACTTATATTATAAATGTTATAATTTAAATTATAACGAAGATTAAGTACTCACTAAACTATATAATACTCGCTTTCTTAATATAATAATTACTTCTACGAATTTCATCTTAAATCTATAAATATATACGCTATTAACTATTATCGTTAACGCTCTTAATTATATAAATTAAAGTATTATCGCACTTATCTTTCTTAAAGCTAGTACTATAAAACATAAAATTTAAAATAATGTTATTTTAAATAACTTTCGCACGTTTATTTATATTATTAAATATTATATTATCTATAAAAGAAATTTTTACTTTAACGCTGAATATAATTATAAATATTTACGCGAAGATAATAATTAAAACGAAAGAGATAATTATAATAATTGTAATAATCGCGATAATTATAATAATTATAATAATTAAAAAGATAATAATAATAAGCTTAAAGAGAATAAAAATAAGAATAAGAATAAGAATAAGAATTAACTTCGTAGCGCTAAAGTCGCTATAGCGATTACTTAATTAAAGATCGCCCGCTATTTCATCGCGTATATCTTAAGCGCTTATAATCTTATCGTTAACTCTAAAGCTTTATTTAATAGATATTATAGGCTTACGATATCTACGTCTTTTAATAGAGCGTAAGTTATTATTCTTTTCACGATAGCGATTATATCTTTACTCTAAATTTGTAACTGCGTCTATACTTAATATCTAATTTACGATTTCTTATTTATTATTACTTTCGAGTTCTTTAAATTATCTTATTTAATATATAAATTTATCGATAATTTAATAATGATTAACTTCGATAATATTAATTTAAAATATAAGATTAATAGCGCTAAATATATATAGATTTTTTAAGATATATAATTAATATTAGATAATAGTTATAATCTTATTTTTAAGAAATAATTAAAAGAATAAGATTATTTTCTCTCTTTTGTTTTAGACGATCTCTTTATTAATAGCGAGTATATCTTCTTTAAACGTATAAAAAATTATTTTCATATCTAAAATATTTAATAAAAAACGTCTCTAATATTAATAATTATTAATAAATATATTTCTATTTATAATAAGCCCTTAATTAAATCTAATTTAACGTCTTCGAAAATTATATTCAAAGCGAATATTAATTTCGAAGCGTTACGAATATAATATTTATATTATAATTACTTGAATATTTAAAACCTTAAGAAACTCGCTAAGGTATATATTAAAATAAATCTTTCGATCTTATTATCGAGCGATATCTACGAGTTATATTCTATAATTAATATAAAATAGATATTTTATAAATAATATATTAAGTCTAATAAGCACGAAAATAATTTAACTTATAATAATTTTTAGAATTTCTTCGAGTTCTTATATAACGATTATCGATTTATAATAATCTTTCTTTACGATAAAACTTTATACTCTATTGTTTAACTCTTATCGAATAAATTTAACGAAATAATTCTTATAATCTTTAAGATATTTCTTAATAATATAAAATACGATAATTATTAATATATATATCTACGATTTAATTGCGAGATAGAATTCGATAATTATAAGATAAAAGTTTTTTATATATCTAAAGATATTATTTAAATGGAAATTATTCTCGATAATTCTTAAATAAATAATAAATCTAAGCGTCGCGACGTTATTAGTTAATATAAGATTAGCGTAATATTTAAAGAGAGCGATCTTTTATAAAAATATTAATCGAAATTTATTTAAGCTATTAATATTCTATAAAATATTTAATTAATTATAGAACGCGATATTATTTCTTATAAGATACATATTAAGTTCTTACTTGATATATTATATCTTCGTATTATTAAATAAATCGAATATTATTAAATCGTTCTTCGAAGCTATATCTAGAAGAAGTATTAGAATCGCGTGGTTAAGAAATAGCTATTAAGCTATAAAGATAAATTCTATTATATATTTATATTTAATAAGAAAGTTAAGATTATCGTAAATATTAAATAAATTAATAACGTTTTTCTTAAATTTATTCTTTTTTAACTTAATAATAAAGTTATTATTAATATTAATATTAATAATTATCGTTATAAGCGAAGAATAATAAAAAATTAAAAATAATCTTCGTTCTTTATTATAATTCTAGAAAAAAAGCGTTAAAAATAAAGACTTATAATTATTATTAAAGAAGAAACTCTTAATTTTCTAAGTATTATTAAGATTAAATTAATAAAGATAATCTTATTAATCGTTATATAAGCGATCGACTTAAAGTTAATAAAAGAATTATCTAAGATAATTAATAATAATACTTCTTTTATAATCTTTTTGTTTCTATTTTTAATATAATTAGCGTTAATCTCTCGATTAATAACTCGCTTAATAAATAAAATAGATTCGATGATAATTATTAGATCGTTCGATATTTAGAGAGCGAATAAGAATATTTTATTAGATTCTCTCGCGCTACTAATTAAAGTTAATTTCTTAGAACTTTATAAATCTTATATATATAAGAAGATAATAGCGAACTCGTATATAAAGATATATTGAGAGCTTATTATAGTCGACGAAGTTAAATCTTATTAAGTTAATAAGATCTAAATTTTAATAAATCTTCTCGTTAATATTTATATTTTAGACGATCGCTAAATATATATATTTAAGCGTAAATTCATCGGGGAGATTATTCGATATAAAGCGTATTAAATTATTCAAGATTTTAAATAATAAGAAAAGATTAATTTTAATAAAATCTTTATCTTAATAATTAAATCTATAAGTTATAAAATTATCTTCGAACTAATTGTCGCTCTAGAATTCAAAACTCGAGTAAATAAACGTAAAAATTATATTTTTATATAATAAAGTTTAAAAGATTATTTATATATCTTAATTTATTAAATTTATAATTAAAGATTAAGAGTATAAGATATATAAGCTTATTAAGATACTCTATAATTTGAAGTAATTATCTAAAGTTTGATATAATACTCTAATTATCTACTTAAAGAAATTAAGTTTTAAGTCTATCGCTATTAATCTTTCGATATTTATTATAATATTACTATTATTACTATTTATATAAATAATATTCTTCTCGCTAATTCTAATAAAAATAATATTTAAATTATTAAAAATAAGTTTAATAAGAAGTTTAATATAATTAATTTAGATTTATATATTTATTATCTCGATATATTAATTATTAGAGATCACGTTAATCGTATTCTTCGTCTTATATAGAAGAATTATATGAAGAAATTTCTAAAGAAGTATAATATATTAGATTTAGCGCTAATTCTCACGTCTATAATTAGTGATAAATTTTATATCGTTAATAATAACTTTATAATTATCGAAAAGAATCGACTTATCTATTAATTCGCTATTAAATCTCTTATATATACTATATTAAACACTCGACTAGATATTATATACGCTATCTTAATATTTTCTTAATATAATTTTAATATTAATAAATCTTATTAAAAGATTATTAAATAAATCTTTTAATATTTTAATAATATTAAGAATTAATAGCTTATATTTAAGAAAGATTTAAAGTTATTTATTAATTATATAAATACGAATTAAGCGAGAAATTAAAATACTCGATATTTTATTTCGAGATATATCTTTAATATATAGATAATATGATTATTAATTAATCTTTAAAGCGTTAATCTACAATCGCTTTTTCGATTTATAAAGTCGAATATATTAATTAAACTTAGATTATAATGAAGATAATCTAATTGCGAGAATTTTTAAATTAACTTAATTTTAATATTAAATATGTCTAAGCGATTATTATCTATTAAAATAATTAAGATATTATAACGCTAACTAAGAACTCTTAATTTTATACTCGCATTAAATATATTAATCTTTAATATCATTACGTGCGAAAATAAGTTATCGCCGATATTATTAATTTCGAATATATATTAATTAATAAATAGATAGCTAATAAACTTATTAAGAGTCTTTATAAGGATAGATTCGAGTAATTTCGATCTTTAATCGAGCTAAAACGTCGGCTATAATCTTATCTAAAGAAGCTTCTATCAAAAGAGCAATACCTCGCTTAATTTCTATAAACTATAGCGTAATAAGCAAAAGTTCTCGATATCAAACATCGTAATAACGTCTCACTATCACCTTATAGGCCTATATTATAAGACGCATCGCCCTAATATATATTATAATTAGCTACTACTATTAAGTATTCATATTTTAGATAATCTCTACGAGATCTTATAATTAATTATATATATAACGAAAATTTATATTCTAATTAAATTACTTATTATTCTTACATATATTCTTCGATTGTAATTCGATAAGAATCTAATATATATTCATTAAACGTGAAATTTTTATCTTTAAAAATTATTATTTAATAAAATATAAAAAGTTTATATAAGGCAATAAAACGAATATAAGCATATATCGTTTTTCCACTATTACTACCCTACGTTCACTTCTTATAATAAGTATATTAGCTTTATAATAGCTACTCGACGTTCGAGTTATAATCTTCGAATCTCGTATTTTAAATAGAGGATCGATAGCGTGCGAAGAGAAGTGTTAAAAGTTAAGTCGCGTGCTTACGTGATATACTAAGACTTGGCAAACGTCAAGTTACGTGATCTCATCTAATTAGATCGCCCTTATCTTTCATAGCACACTTAGAATAAAATAACTAAGTGTTCTACCTTATATTTTAACAATATCTAATAATAAAAGATTAATTATATTATTTTTCTTATATTTTTAACGATATAAATTATATTAATAATAAAACTAAATATTATTTTAGTAAATCTCTTTTATCGAGCTATTATCTATTATAATAATAATAAGAGATTCGCCTTAGCGTAATCGCTAAATCTTATAATTATTATTATTTTAAATACTTTATTTAGCGTGCTTAGAAGCGCGTTTAATCTATATAATTTAGACTTTAAATAATTCTTCTTCTTTAACTTATAAAGAACTATAATATTAATTTCTTAAACTTTCTTAAGTAATAATTAGTTCTTAAATATATTCTAAAAAGATATATAATTTTCGAGATTAATACTTTCGCTACTTAATATAAAAATTAATTAAATATTCTATTAATCTCTAAGACTTTATTAGATTTTAATTAAAAAATAATTTTTCGAATCTTCTTTTCTATAATATTATTATTTATGACGATAGAAGTAAAGTATATAGTATCTTATATATTATCTAGATTAGCTTAAAGAGAAGAGAAAAAGAAGATCTCTTTTAAAACTAAAATCTTTTCTTTAAACGTAGATATCTAATTCTTTATTAATTACTTTAATAATATAATCTTAAATCATAAGCGTAAGTTTGTATTATTAATATATATTTATTTAATTACACTTTAAATCTCTTTAAAAAGTTACGTAATATTATAGATATATCTATAAAAATAAAGAGTCTTAGTCTTCTTAAGAGTCTTTTCGCGTCTCTTAATTATTACTCGTCACTTATTTATAAAGTATCTATTTTAACTATTCTAATATCGTCTAGCTAGAATTTTAATATTCTTTATAATCTTATTATTTTTCTTATTTTAAAAGAACTTAACTCTTTCTAATAATTTGATCTACGAGATTATAAGCTCTATTATCTTATAAAGTCTCTAAAGTAGAGATTCTAGATAATTATTAATTTAATTCTCGGTTATTAGAGAAATTAATAATAGAAGTAAATTAAGTACTAACGCTTTACGTTTGATATTTTTAATTTTTACTATCTTTTATATTCTTTTTTATATTAATATTGATTCTTAAATTACTAATGTTAACTTTATATAAATAAATAGATAATTAGAGCTATATTATAAGTCTCGACGAATCTAGTATAGTTAGACGATTTTCATTACTTCGAAAATAATAAAGATTAAGTTAATAATACTCTTTATTTCTTTTATTCTTTTCGTTATTACTTTATTAAATAATATAAGCTTTATATTCTTATTTAGCGTCGTGATTATAAGTTTATTAATCTTATAATAATATAAATATTTATTTAAAATATTTTAATTAGAATAATAAAGATTAAAGTCTTCGAGAAGCATATACTTTTTAGAATATTTAACCGACTTTATTATTAGAGCGAGATTAAAAGAGCTTTACTCTACTATTATTAATAATAAGCTAAAGTTATATATATTATAAATATATATAGAACTTAATTCTAATATTTCTTTTATTCTCTTAGACTAAAGAATTAATATATTATATTTTTTAATTAATAACTTATTTTCTAGCTATTCGAGTCTAATCTCTTATTAATATAAAAGTAAATTCTTATATTTACTCTAATTCTATATGCGAGATAAAAGAGCTTAAGCTAGAATTATAAGAGAATCTATTATATGAATTATAGCTCGACTTCTAGATAGCTAGTATATCGATATTTAATACTATTCGAGCTACTAATAGAATCATTATTATTTCTATCTCGTATCTTATATTATATTATAAATCTAAAATATTAATATAGCTATTATAATCTATTTTTTATCTTAATATTCGCAAATTATAATTAAATCTAAGAAATCTAAATAGAATTAGAGATTATTTTTATAACTTCTTTAAAGTTCTCGCTAGTGTTTATTATTCTAGATAAGAGATTAAGATTTTATTAATTTAACTCTTATCTTATTAGTCTAATAGCGTTAATAAATCGTCTTATTACTTTTTATAGATTCGAGTCTTAGTTTAATTTAACGCTAGAATATAAATCTAAGATCGCGTGTAGACTTAAATTAGATTTCTTTTCTTAACTATCTGAGATATTAATAATATTAATTAATATCTTTCTCTTCTTTTTAGACGTAATTAATATAAATTTTATTCTATCTATAATAATAGATAAACGCGTATTTCTAACGACTTTATAAAGTGAAGTCTTATTAATAATTCTTTATTTCGCTTATTAAACTTTCTTGATCTTTATCGAGTATATTCTCTTATATAATACTTGTTCGACTCTTCTATAAGTTATATGTACTTTTAATATCTTTAAAGCTATCTTCTTATATTTCTAAATATTATATATCTATCTATACTTCGCGTAGCTAATTTTATTTCTGTATTTTCTATTTATATGCTCTTAGTTCTAATAGTAAAAATATTATATAAATAAGATTATCTAATTAAATCTCTTAATTCTTTTTATCTCTCTCTCTTTTGTTAAATACTTTTTAATTAAATTATTTATTATTTTAAGCGTAATTACATTAATTACTAGAGTAAAGTATTTATTTATTTATTTCTAAATTATTAATTACTTAATATTCGAGATTTAGCGAATCTTAAGAATCTCTAAGCTAAGATTATCATTACTATTATTATTAATCTTAAGCATCGTTTTTATCGTAGTCTAATTATTAATATTAAAGATTTTAGTGTATATGTTATATATTATTATCTAGAAAGACTTTCTTATTACTATTATTAATTAATATATACGTTTTATTTACGCGATATTATTCTCTAAAGTCTCTCTTACTTTTATTATTATAATCTATAAAAATATATCGCTATTTATAATTCATTTATTATTATAATTTCTTTTACAAGCGTATACTAATCGCTTTTAAAGATTATTAATATTTTTTCTTTTATTTATTTCTCTATAAATTTCTTCTCTTTAATATTCTCTAATTTTATTATAATTTATCTTAATCTTTTTAAATTCTTAATCTCTATTATAAAGAATATAAGCATTATAAAAATAATTAAACTTATAAAGAAATTTATAGATAAATTCGCGAAAGAATTTTCTTAATTTTACGCGTTAATTAAAGATTTTGATATTAAGCTTATATATAACTTTAGCGAGATACTATATAATTTTTTTTTAAATCTTATATATATTATTTAACGTTTTAATTATTTAATATAGATTATTATTAATTTAAAGTTCTTAAAATATTTATTTCAAATAAACGCGTTTAGATCTTTAAAAGATATCTTTTAAATAATAATAAGAAAGTTATACGCTATCTTCTCGCTCTTAGACGCGTTAGCAATAGTCTTTTATTTTAAAATTGCATTTATATCGCTTATAGACGTGTTTTAATATTATTATTACTCTGCGAGCTATTATCTATAAATTTAAAAGTTTATTTCCGCCCGAATTCCGTAGGGTTCGCACGATTAGCACAATTGAGCAGATTTAGCCTTATTCGCCTATATCGGCAAAATTCAGCCGAGTTAGTAACTACTCGAAAATTTAGCAAATAGAGTTGCTATTAGTACAATTAGCACGATTTAGCAAGTAAGTAATTTCAAATTTTATGCGCGAAGTCCCCGTAGCAAGTACTCAATAATATACGTTGCGCATTACTTCGAATATTACTTCGGGCATTATTCCCGAGAGAATTTAATCTAAAACTCACGATCTCGAGGTCTATTTCGAGGTGGCGTTAAGAGTCGTCGCTGCATATCGCTATTAAATCTCGTCGTCGATTATAAAAAAATATTATATAGGGCTAAATATAGGGCTGAGTTACGTTACTAATACTAATAGCAAGTAGTATTTGCTAACTATACTGAAATCGTGCTAATAGCAAATAATAGTTGCTAACTGAGCGGAATTCGCGCGGATATTTAATAGAGTTGCTAATTCGGCGTAATGCTTAATTTCAGCCCTAGCCGCGCGATTAGGAATTTTGAATCCAGTAGAAACTTTTCAGACTTGCAGATGATTTTTCTTATTCGTGCTCACCTTCCTTAGACCCGCTATTTCCTTCTTTAACTCCCTTATTATCTCTATTATCGTCTTTAATCTCCCTATTATTAATAACATTAGTAGATACTAGCTATGTGAGTTTCTCAAACTCTTCGCGACTCGTTATCTATTGAAACGAGCGTTCTTTTATCTCTTCGTTTACTATTTAATTATATATTATAAATATATTAAATAAATAATATTTATTAAAATATGAAATAAAACACGTAGTAGTTATATTGACTAAGAAGTACTAGCTAAAAAAGCGAGATGATAAGGCACGCCTTAGCGTGTTACGTGATTTAGTCACATGACCCGAATTTCAATACTTTCCCTTAAGCGTATTCTCGTAGATTCTCTATCTTCTATAAAATTTGAATAGTTAATAATATAAAAATCGAAATCTTTATTAGAGAATTTTTTTAAACGTAGAATAACTTCAATTAATTTAAAGTTAATAAATTTTAAAACTTAAATACGATTAGCGCGAAGAATACTCTTCTTATCTCTTTTTACTTTTTATAAAAAATAAATAATTAAAGTAAAAAGAATAAGTTAAAATAAAGATTAAAAATAACTACATGAAAAACAAAGAAAGATATTAATATTCGATCTAATTTTTATATAAATTTTTTATTTTTTATTAGAAAATCATTATTTAAAAAATTTCTTTTAAGTTTAATAAATATATATTAAAAATTAATAATTATAAGATTAAAGAATATATATAAAAGTGAAATAAAATAATTAAATAAAATTCTCCTAGCTATAACTATAAGGGGTTGGTTCGCTAGCGCTTAGCAAGCGGCCTAATCAATATAAGAAACGTATAGTCGATACAATGATAATTTCTTTATTAGGTACTAAATTCTACTAGAATTAATTTCTAAGGAACACGAAAACCCTAAAATATACGAAGACGATATATCATCGTCAAGGTTCTATTAAGATCTTAGGTTATAGATCTCGCAATACGTTATAGCCTTAGACTATAGATCTCGCAATAAACCCTAAACTTAGAAGTAATCGACGCTAATATATATATAGCGCTAGATCTAACAATTATCTTCTCTCTTAGACTCTAATTCTTAGATACTATTTAGTATAATATTCTTATTACGCAATATAAAAGATCTTTAAATCTTATAAAAGATAAAGAAAGTACTCGTAAACGACGTCGCTTTTATAATACTAGCTTAAATTATTAATAATAAAAGATACGCGTTGTAACCGCGCGTTAGTGCTATTACACATATAACGTCTACTAATTATAGATATCTCGACTCTATTATACTAATTATTAATATATAATATAAACTTTTTTTATAATACGATAAATATAATAATGCTTTTCGAGCATTAATAATTAATTTCATATATTACGATTAATTCTATTATTTATAAATTAATAGTAACGCAATCGTTAAGTATACTTAGCAGACTTATCAAAAAATATTAATTTCTTTAAGTAATAAGAAAAAAGAGTTCTATTAATACGCTATCGTTTCTATAATAAAAGATTAATATATCTACAATGAATAATATATATTTTTGATAGTTTATTAAAGAATTTCTCTAGTTCTTTTTGTAGAGACGTAGAAGAAATTCTTCTATATGCGATATTATTTCTATAGCGCATATTACTAGCTACTCTAGAATATATATACTATACGTTATTTATTCTAACCCTCAACGAGCTATTATTAAATAATTAATAGCTACGCTTTTACATCTTTTTATAAGACTATTCTAGCTTTTATAGTAGAAGAACGTAAAATTAATTTATTAATTTATTATTTTATTAATAGTAATATTAATAATACGATAATTCGATTAATTAAAATTATTAGAAAAACTTTATCGACGATATATCGATAATAATATCGTGAATAATAATTACTAGCGTCTTTTAATATTAATAAATTTATCTTCGCTTTCTTAAAACTTTTCTCTTCTTTATAATATCTAATGCACTTCTTATAAGTTCTTGCTCTAACGCTATAATATTGCCCTTAAATATATTAATATTAACGCGTTAATAATAAAATACTTATTATTATTAATTTCTTCTGACTCTTTTATTATAAGTGTTATTAAATTTTTTCTATCGCTACGCTAATATTAATATATATTAACACTTAATATAATAATAATAAAAGTAAATTCCTTGGTGCTTCGTTATCGTATACTAATATAGTATAATATTTACTCTCTTCTATCGTCGATACCTTATTTGTTTTAATAATAATTATATTAGAGATAAGTTTTTTTCTCTATCTTTAGTATAAGAGCGCTAAAAAGAAAAACCGAGACTACGTAAAGATTTTATCTTTTCTTTATAAAAAAATTAAAAAGATTCTTCGTCGAATTTATCGAGTTCTCGAAATTATAGCGTCAATACGCCCTAGTCGAGCGTATATTAATCGTAAGATTACTTAGTTTCGTAAGAAATAGAGTTTAATTATAATTATTAATATTTAAGTAATTATTATTATTACGAATCTTTATCGCGATCTTTAGATCGCGAAGAAGAAACTCGAGATAACGTATAAGCGCGTTAAAGAGCTTAAGAATTATAATAAGCTTCTTTAAGATAAGATAGATAATATAAATATCTATAGAACGAATTTAGATGAAATTGTCTCTAATAAGAATAATATCGAATAAGCGAGCTTCTTAAATAAAAATCTTTTTAAAGATTTTCTTTATTTTTAATTTCTATTTTAGACGCAATAGCGAGCTAAATAAACTTAATCGCACTCTTTTATAATACGTATTAAGCGTTTCTCTAATAATTTATATCTATAATAATATATATTCTAATTTAATACGATATATTTTTAATATAATATCACTTAATTAGATAGTTAAATAATTAATTTTAATTATAAATCTTCTCTTTAAATAATTATGCTAATAAGTATAAAGAATACGTTTATAATTATTCAAGGTATTAAATAATTATTATATTTACTTTTATTTTCGACGTCTTCGCTTATTTAATAACTATAATTAATCTAATTAAATAATTTTTTTATTTAATACTTAATAACTTCGCTTATTAATCTTCTACGTATTATAAATCTAAATTAACTTATTAATACGCTTAAGTTCTTCGTCTAATAGCTATTAATTATACTCTTCGCTCTAACTAATTTACTTAATCTTATATTAAACGTTTTCTCGCTTCTTAATCTTATTAATAATCTCTTTTATTCTTTATATCTTATTATTATTAATAAGCTCGAAGGATTATATAAAGAATTTCACTACTTCGCCGTAGTCGCGTATATAATATAATTTAAGTAATAATATATAAAAGATATTATAAATTCTATGCGTAGAAGATAATAATAAGCGATACGCTTATAATCTTATTTTATTTATAAGTTAATTTCTTACTTAAGCGTCTTTATTTTAGATTTTTAATTATTAATATTATTAAATTATTTACTTTATAGCTCTAAGATTAATACGATTTATTATATTACTTAATTTAAGCTATAATAGCGCTGCGTAATCGCTCTACTATCTTATCTCTTAGCGTCTATAATTTTTTTATCTTTTTATTTATAGCGAATATTCTCTTCTCGACGAAGTTATTCTCGATCTCTTAGCGTATTTTTAAATAATATCTATATATTAAGAAGAATAATATTATTTCGATAAAGATATAATAATTATTTATATATATAAATTCTATTATAGATAATAGTTTAGCTTAATGAATTTACTTCTTATTAATAAATACGCGTAAGTAATATTTTAATATTTAATTTTAACGCTTAATTTAATTATTAATTTAAGAATAAAAGACGATACTTAAATAACGCTTTATCTTTAAATAAACGTAGATCGCTAATTAAAACTCGCTAATTAATATCGAATCTCTATCGCTAATAATATTATTGAATATTTCGTAGCGATGAATAATTTTATTATAAAACACTTTCGTTAGCTTAGCGATATCGCTTTTAATAGTTATTAATAGATATTTAATTATTTTTATAGATCGATTCACTATAACTAGAATAGCGTTATAAATAATATTCTTAAGCTTATTTAGAAATAAGCTCGTAATAAAATTTATAAATTTTTTTTATAATTTAATTATGATAAAAAGCGAGATTAACTTATTATAGAATTCATAGCGCGACGTCTTAATACGTTATTATATATCATAAGTCTTAACGTAATTAGTAACTTTCTTAAGACTCTTATTTTAATAATATTTTCGAGTAAAAAGCTTATACGTCTTCGTAGCGTTAAAGTATTCTATTAAAGAATTATTATAATACTTATTAATAAGTTTATTTCGTAAGATACTATTCTCGAGTACGTAGAGGCGATTATTATTTCGCAATAGCTTCTCGAAGTTTAAGATTTATATCTAATTACGAGTATAACGTCGCTTTATAGACGTATTTATATTAACTCGAAAAGAGCTTAGTTAGTTATTATAAAATTATAGCTCTCAAATTACCGTTTTTATTAATCTTTACGAATCGTTATATATAATTTTAAATATAATTATAATCTCTCTTCTTAAAATAATTATTTAATTATTTATAACTTATAATATAAACGCTATTATTACTATTATTTTTTTATCTCTTTATAATAACTCGTCGCTAATTTAAAGAGTAAATTTATTTTAAAATATAAATAATAATTTAATATTTAACGGCGATAAATCTTTATAATCTAATCGCCGCGACGATATATTTATAAAATTTAAATTTTCTATTTAATAAAAAATCTTAAAGTTATAAGCGATTATTTTTAATATTTAATAAGCTTATCTAAAGTTAAGTTACTTTTACTTTATAAATTTCTTAAGATTATTATAATCTATCTAGATCTTAATATAATAATTATTATCTTTTAGATAATAACGCTATTACTTTTCGCTGCGATAATAATAAATAATTTCTAATTATAAGTCTTATAGTTTTATTTCCCTAAAATTATCTTTTAAAAAAAACGCGACGAGTTATTAATAATCGTCATTATTTTATTATAAAAATATAACTCTTATATTAAAGTTATAGATATTAATCTCTAAGAGTAATTTCTTTTATAAATTATAATATTATAAAAATAGCGTAGTCGCAAAAGTATTACGTAATTACTCGAAAGTTAATCTAGCGTCTTCTAATTATTTAAACGATCTTAATTTCTTATTAATCTTACTATTCTTAAGCAAGCTAATAAGAGATATTATAATAATAAAATATTCATAAATAAAATTCTAGAAACTTAATTAATTTAGTATAAAACTAATATTTCTTTAAATTAATTTATAGCTAAAATTAACGTAATCGCTTAAGTACTTACTTAACGTGCTCTTAATATTCCGTCGACTTAGCGCTATAAATTAGAATATTATTCAAATATATTATACATATAACATTTATAGGATTAATAAGGACTCTATTAATAAAGACTTGAAATGTAATTAATATATTTATAAGGTTAAAAGATATTATTAAGTATTTAAATGATTATAGCGAATGCGAAACGTAGTCTTTTACTCGTTATTCTTTTTAATGCGAATTCTATAATAAATATTCTTAAGATTTAATTTTAAAAATATTTTAATATTATATAGACGATTTAACGTCTTAATAATTAGAGATAATAAATATTAATTCTTTATTATTATTGTATTTAAGTCTCCATAATTTACGTAAAAATATAATTTATTATTCTTCTTTAAGATAAAGAGAATAAGAACTTTAGCGAAGAAAGTTAAATAACGAATTTAGCTCTTATAAAGTAACTTTTTAAGATATCGTCTTAGCTTTAATAGCTTAATTTAAGATAAATTATAAAGAGACTTATAAAATAACTCCTTATTCTTTCTATCTTAATAATATAATTTTTTTATTTAAATATAAATAAGACTTCTATTGTATTATTTAAAAAAGATATTCTTAAACTTTAGTAATTTTCTTAAGAACTCTAAATTATTAATATTCTTTTATTCGTCTCGCGTTATCGTAGCGTATACTATTATAAATATATTTAACTTTCGTTCGATTATTTGAATAAATTTAATCGATTGTTTAATCTAAAGCTTTTTAATATTAATCTTAAATTATTATTACGCCTTTATTAAGTTAAGTAAACTATATAATTAATATAACGCGAATATAGCACGATATCGGAATCTTCTTGGTCTACGACGTAAAATAGTATATTATATTATTATTCTTAACCTTAGCTATCGACTATTTAATAATTCAGCTAATAAGTATTATAATAATATATATCTTACTCGTTAAGCGCTTTCGTCTATAATAAAATAACGATATATAACTAAAGATTTTATTAAATTACGAACTTTTACGTAATTAAGTTAATATACGCTTCGCAATCGAGTAGAGCAATAAGTTATCTTTGATTACTCTATAGCTTAATTCATCTCTTCGTAATAATAGAAAGAGTTATCTCTATTATTCGTTTTTCTTACTTCGCTTTAAAGAGACTTATAAAGTTAGTTCGTTTTTTATTAATATCGTCGCGACGATAATAATTAATAATTTATTATTAAGATAATTCGATTTTAAATAATCTAATTTTTAATAATATTAGTAAATATTAGATATTTTAATATTATAATTAGCGATCTTAGTCTTACGTTTCTTACTCTTTTCTTAAGCATATATAAATTTAACGTTATCTTTCGAAGTCGTATTAGACTTCGAAATTTAACCTTTTAGAGACTTATCTTTATTAGACTTCTCTAATTACTTTAAATCAAAATTATTATTATTAAGATATACGCACTTTAAAATCGTTTTCTATATAATTATTATAGTAAGAATTTCTTTTCTCTATTTAGATATATTATTAATATTAATATTATTATTCTTTAGCTTAGATCGAAGCTTAGCTAAAAAATAGTTCGCATAATACTTCTTTGTAAACGAGAATAAATAAGCTTTTAACTTCTTTAAATAGATCTTAAAAACTAAGATCTTTTAATCTTATTACTATTTTATTATTTTTACTTTTTATAAATAAATAAGCGACGATTTATCGAGTTTATAATTAAGTTAAATAAAAATAGTTTAAAAAATTCGAAGATAATCTTATTTAATTTATAGACTTAAAAGTATTTATATTACTATATATTAAAATCGTCTTTTAAGAATTATATATAATAGATAATATTAGCTTAATTAATAATAAAATACTCGAAGTTTATATAAAATTAAATTTCGATTTCGCGAAATTAACGTAAATATTTTTCTTTACTATTATCTTTATAAAAATATAATCTTTTAAGACGAAATATTTTCGCTTTAATTAAAATATTTATTAAAGGCGAAATAATAGATAAAATCGCTATCGCTTCGGCGAGAATTATAGAAGAGTTCGAGTTACGTAGCACGTTATTATATTCTCGTAACTTAGCTAACTCTTATTTAATTCTAGGCGACGATTTTCTACTTTAACGTTTTTAAGACGTTTCTTTAAAATCGCTTAATTCTTTAAAATAAATTCTTAAAAATTAATATCGAAATTATATCGCTCTAAAATATATTTATTTCGATTCGATAAAGAGTTCTATATCGTATCGATAATAGATCTCTTTCTTTAAAAAATTGAGAAATTAGAACTATAAGAGGTTAATTCGCTAACGCTTAATAAGCGGCCTAATTAATATAAGAGACGTATAGTCGATACGATAGTAATGTCTAAGGAATATAAAAACCCTAGGATATGCGAACACGACATATAACCGCCAAGGTCCTGTCAAGGCATTAGGCCATAGACCCCGCAATAAACCCTGGACCTAGGAGTAGTCGGCGCTAAAACGCATGTAGCGCTAGGCCTGACAATATCTAATCGACTATAAGATTCTTACGCGAGAATTATTTTGAGAATAAGACTTAATACTAGTAATTAATAGTAGCGACGAATAGAGATAAAGTATTTAAAACGTTAACTCTTATATAAACTAAGAAATAGCTTTTTTAAAATAAGATTTAAATAAGTAATTTTAATTGAATTAAATCTCGAAAGCGATTAAATTTATTCTTATATAGAGTCTTAATAAGTTTATCGATTATTTATCTTTTAGTGAGAAAGTATTCTAAAGTAATATTCTCGATAATAATTTACTTTCGCACGTAGTAATCTTAAATATCGATATACTTAATGTGCGTACAAAATTAAAGATTCTTAATTAGAACTATTATACTTTAATTATCGTAATAAATTATTACTATTTTAATAATTAAATCGCTAAAATTAAATTAATTAACTTTCTTAATAACTTATATTTAAATAAAATACTCGACTTTATAGATTAAAAGCATTACGATAAATTATCGCTTAAATAATTATTTAATTATAGCGCTATTTAAATTAAATATATACTTAGAAATAAAACGTCGAGTATCTTAATCGCTGGTTTAGTTAGCGTTAGTATATTTAAATAAGAATTTTAACTCTCTTCGAAAGATAAGTTAATAATTAATATTTTATTTAAGATATTCAAAAATACGTTTAATAATCTTTTAATAAGATTTATATAAAATTATATTATATTAAAATATTCTTAAAATAATATAGATAATATTTAATCTAATACCTAATATTACGTATATTAGCGAATTAATAGCTAATTAGTAGATAATACGGAAAGCTTCGATTATCTAAAAGTCTTCTTTAGCGATCTAATACTTCTTTATACTTATTAAGATAAAAGTTTCTTTACTTTTTTATATATTATATTTAATAATAAAATTTTAAATATAATTCGTTTAATCGAGTTATAAGATTCGATAAGATAATAGCTATACGCGTTTAAATCGATTATCTTAAAGCGCTTATAAAGCTTATCTTTAATATCTTAAATATTCTTTTAATTAAGATCGATTAATAAAATATTATTTATATAGATTGTAATAATAATATTATTATTATTAAAGATTAAGTAATTGATCGTAATAAACTCGAAGTCTAGCTTCTTAAGATATATTATTAAAATATTATATTAAATTCTAAGAGACTTCTTTAAATTATATAATATCTTCTTTAATCTATATATTTTATACTTATTATTATTTTTAAAGTCGATAAGTTATATAATATAAATAACTTTCTTCACGTTATCGTATAGAAAGATTATTTTAATATTTATTTATCTTAATTCTTAATTTAAAGCTATCGCTAAGACGAAGATAATTTTATAATTTATCGATTTAATAACAAAGACGAAAGTTTTATTAAAATCTATACTCTTACGCTATTTAAAGTCGCGTATTATTTAATAAATCTTATAGCAAGCGATCTCTTTTTAAAGTTTATGCTTAATTTTATAAATTTATTTCTTGTTTAAAATATATATATTTAAGAAAATATTTATTAGAGTTTAAATATTTTTAATTATAAGAAAGTCAACTTCTTTCTATATAATAAGCTCTTATTATATTTTTTAATATACGTTCGCTATTATTTTTTTATAATTTTAAGACTTATATAATTTAAGAGTATTAATTTTAACTAATAAGATAAGAGAATTTAAAATAAGATTATAATAAATCCTTTGAATTTTTTATTATCTTAGCGAATCGTGTTCTGAAGAGTTTTTAAATATTATAAATTATATTATAAATTTTTTATCTAATCTTAATTCTTTAAAGATTATAAATAATATTAGCATTTTATTATTAAGCGTTTTAAAGAGTTTTTAATTATTATAAATTTTATTATGAACTTTTTATCTAATCTTAAGTCTTTAGAGATTATAAATAATATTAGTATTTTATTATTAAGCTTTTTAAATAATTTTAATAATTTTTTTAAGATATACGTGAAAATAATAAATTTTAAGTGGAGAACTATATTTTGATTAAAATTTTAATTTTTATAAGATGCTCTCTTTTAGCTAATATCGCGATAAAATTAATCGCTTCGATAAAGAATGCGCGTTTTTTTAAAGACTCTTTTCTTTAAAATAAATATTAAAGCGAGCTTTTAAATAGCATTAATAGCGTTATTATAACGCTTATTATAAGCTTTTAAAAGCTTAATATTATTAATTTATTATATTTCGCGAGAAATAGGTTTTATTAAAATAAGTTTAAATAAGATATTATTAATTTAAATAATATTAAAAAGGATACTAATCTTATTATTAAGTAGAAGTATATAATGAAATCTCTTAGCTTAATAATTAACTAGTTTATTTTTATATATACGACTTTAATACTTAATTTTCTTAATATTAATTATATATATTTAATAATATTCGATTTATTTAATAATTCGAAGATACGATAGATTCGATAAGTAACTTATATAGATCTTATAAAGAAAAATATTTTTATCTAAGACTAGCTATAGATTGCGAAGATAATTAAATACTCGAATAAACTTTCTTTAGTACTTCTACGATAGTTTACTTTCTTTAAATATAACGCTAGCTTTTTACTAAGTTATTTTTTTAAGATATTTTAATTTATTAGTTATTTAAGAATTATTAAAAATAATTACCTCTTAGATAACATTATTAAATAGATAATATACGTCTATATTATAATTATTATAATCGATATTATAATCGAATCGAGGTGGAATATATTTATAGTTATCGTATTTTACTTAATTTAGAAATAACTTAAATACTCTCAAAATCGTGAATTCTATCTTATTTAAGAGTTATATCGTCTAAGAAAGTTATTATAAACTTATGATTATTATAAAAAGTATAAAATAAATCTTGAATATTACTATAAATTAGATCGTTTTTTAACGTCTCCATTCGATATAACGCTTATATATTTTTAGTTTTATATTAACGATATTATATAATTCGTAGATATCTTTAAAGAATAGAATAATAAGATTTATCTCCATATATATCTTAATTAGCTTCTTAATCTTCTTATAATTCAAATAATTTATATAATTATATTATATTTATAAGATCTTTTTATTAATTTAGAATTTTAAAATATTAATATTAATAGCGAGAGTACTTATAATAAATAAAAACTTATTATAATCGAGAATATTTCTATAAATTATAATTAAGTATATTATAATATCTATTTAAATATTTAGCGTATAAAGTCGATTACGCTAACGCTTAAAAATAATATTATACTCTTTAATATTAATCTCGTTAGATATAAAAGAAAGAGTAATTTCTTATGTTTTTTAGCTATCTCTAAAAAATTAGATTAAACTTATTATTTAATACGTATTAAATATTATTAATAATTAAGATACGTTTATCCTTAAATCTCTTATACTTTAATTAAATACGGTCGATTTTCTTGATTATAATATAATCTACGATTTTATTATTTTTAATTAATTTAATAAATAAGATAAAGATTTACGGGTCGGAAAGGTGTGGTATATTTGATGGTATGGGACCAGTTTTTCGAATACCATACCTAAAGGTATGGGATATCCCATACTCCCATTGGTTTTTTAATAAATATATTACGTAATATTCTCTTATATTCTAGAAATACGTAAAAAGTTTAAGCGAACGCTTATGTAATTAAAAAATTCTATAAATAGATTAAAAAGATATAATTTTTAAAAAAAAGTTGAAAAAAGTTGAAAACGACTATGTTCAACAGATACCACACCTTTCCGACCCGTATAAAGATTTAAAAAATTAAACGATTTCGAATTATATATTAAAAATATATATAATTGATAAATTATAGCGTCGATAATATAGCGATTATAAATATTAATAAAATCTCTATTATTATTTTAAATAGTATTAACGTTTTAAAATAAAATTAAGAAATTCGATTTTAAAGAGCTTAAGATTAAGCGATTAAATAAATCATTATTAAGCTTAATTACTCGATATAGATTACGAGACTATAAATTATTAATAATTCGATATATATTATAATAGTAGTAACTTCGATAATAGACTTTTAAGGAAATTTATTTTTATTCTTATTATCTTTATCTAAGATATTCTTTTCTTTATAATTATTATAATTATCTCGATTATATTTATTAATTATTAATCATTATATTTTTTAACTTTAAATTAAAATATAGAATAACGTACTTAAAAGCGTTGAATTAGTTCTTTTTATAATAATTATAATATTTATAAAATTAAATATAAATTTAAGTATTATCGATATAAGTTTTCAATTAAATCTTATTTTCGAAATAATCTTCGACGACGATTAGAATAATTATACTCTATAAAGTGTGCGTAAAGATATTATGAATTAATGCGATTAATATCTATACTTCGACGATAATAATAGAGCTTATAAAATTCGTAATAATATTAATAAATCTTATAATAATATAATTTAAATCGAATTTCGACTCGTTATTATTATCGAAAATATTATAAATCTAATTATATTACTCGTAATACGTGTTATAAATTAAATCTATATTTAAGTAAAAGTAATAAATTTTTTAATTTTTATCGAAATAAAGCTTAAAGAATAAAGTATCGAACTCTTTTAATATTTTAATAAATTTATAAATATACTTTAAGAATTATTATTATATTTCGCGAGTATAACGTTATTTATCTTTTTAAAGATAGAACTAAGAATATTAAAACTCTAAGACTTAAACTTTTTAACAATTATTTAAATATCTTTAGTATTAATTTCATTATTAATTATAAAGCGAGCGTTTTATTTATAATAAGATTTAAATATAATATAGATTTTATTATAAACCTATTTTTGTATCTTAATTTTCTTAAGAATAATAATATCGTCGGTAATAATAATTAAAACTATAAAGTTCTTAGCGATATATTATTAGATATCTAAGAGCTTTAGCTTATTCTTAAATTATTATCTTTATATTTAATAGTTAAAGATATCTTTAAGTTTATTAATATTATTAAAATAATTTAAAAATATCGATATTTTAGCCTTTTTACTAGATATAATTAGAGCTTAGAGTTTCTAAAGTTAATAGCGTTAATAAGACGAGCTTCGCTCTAAAATCGAAGAGATTTTTATTAAAAATTAATTTAAATAATATTTTAGAGATAAATTATTTTAAAATAAAAATAAAATTAATAAAAGTAACTAAAATATACTCGCTATTAATATCGCTATATAATAAATTTATAAATAACTTAAGTATATAAAAGAAATTTCTTTTAACTTTTAGATTAATTTAATATAAGCGAGATTATTATTATTAAAGAGCAAAGAAATAAGCTAATATAGCGTAATGAATAGCGCTTTATAAGATAAATCTCTTATAGAATATAAGAGATGTTACTGTTGAAATAAATAATATAAACGAATAACGAGAAAGAAAGTTCCTTCGACTTTATAAATCTTAATAATACTTTTCTATTTAAATTATATCGATTATTTCAATTATTCTAATCTTTATTATATTAATTATCTTAACTCGAGAGTTATAATATATATTTTAATTATTTATTTTTAACTTTCGCTTAATATATTTCTTTTAATCGAGAGATTATTTATTTATATTAAAGACTTTCTTCTTTTTATAATAACGAGATTTAATTTATTTAGCTTAAACTTTCATTATTAATAAGAATTAAAAAGATTAAATATTCTCGCTTTAAGACTTATTTATCTCTATTTTAATCTCTATTAACGAAAATTAAAATAATAATTAAATCCGTTTATTTTTCTTTTTCTGCTAGGAACTATTAGTACCTACCTAATACTAGTATCTAATTAGTACCTACCTCGATCCTAACTAGTCCTGACTAGTATCTATCTCGGTCGAAGCAAGTAGTATTTAGATAATAGTTCTCGTTAGAAGAAATCAATTATCTTTTTATTTAATTTTTAAATACTTAATATATAATAATAACACTCAAATTGTATTCTATTATAGCGAATATCACGAATTACTTGCTAGATATTAGTTCTATACTTAATAATTACTCGTTATCTATTATTCTTTTAGCGATATATATTTTATCTTTTTTTAAAGACTTATTGTCACGGTTTTTCTCTGTATGCCAAAGGTATTTCGGAAAGATCGGGGAGGCTAGGCCAAATGTATATTAGTTTCTTAGCAGATCTCCGTCACTGCGGCCCTTAGAATTCGATAGACTTTTTAACAATTAATCCTAAGATCTTTTCCATGATAATATGGTATTAACGCTTGATTTCGATATCAACTGACTGTCGAATCGATTTAGAAGGTGTTCTTTATTATTATATTTCACTTATCGTTATTAAATCTATTAAACAAGTGAGTTATTAGATTAGTAAGATCTTATTAGCTTCTTAATTTATTAAAAGCCTTTCTTATTTTACTTCTTTTATTAATTAATCTTAAAAACTAACGCTAGTTATTTTAGTAGATAGATAAGTACTTAGCCTCGTATTTAATATCTAGGAATTTATTATTATTAATTATAAATACGCTAATTTAATATTTAACGATATTAAGGAGATTTATAAGTATCTCACGTTTAATACTCTTAGGTCTATTAGATTAATATCTATTATTAATTCTACTACTAATTTATTAAGAACGATTATTTATTTCTTAATTTAAGATCGTTGATTATCTAATTAAGTCGTTGATAAACCTATTTTTCGTAAATCTATTCGGCGTTTTAAGTAAGTCACTTAGTCTCTTAGAAACTTATTCTTAAATTCTTTTTCTACTAAAAATATATCTAATTTATTATTAACTAATAATAATTCTACTAATAATAATCGTGCTTCTTTATTAGATAATTCACCTTCTATATTATCGCTATTAGTAATTCGTGAGGATTCTACTACTATAGATATTATTAATTTGAGTGAAAATTTAAGCACTTCTCGTAGGCAATTAAGTTAAACTATATTTAAAATAACTATTAATATCATAGCTCAATAATTACAAGATATAATTAATAATATTATTGACTCCGTCGTTACAAATATTATTAATAACTTATAATTATTTACTAGATCTAAGAGAGAACGAGACTCGCTAAAAGAGTTAAAAGAACTTAAATCGATTATAGTAGAATTCGTAGAAGCATCGAGTTCTAATAGCAAATGAAATGCTATAGAATTAAATTATTTCGAATTTTATTTAAATAAGTCTTACGAAGAGAGTGAGATTATAATTATAAAAAAGAACGTGTATTATCGCAGTGTGATTCTATTTATTGAAAGAATTTATAATTTAATAGCTATAAAAGAAGAAGCTATAGTTCTTATTAATATAAATACTTATTTTGGTGATTTTATATTTATTTAATATATCTTAGAGTTATTAAATTTAAAGCGAAGAGATCTTCGTGTAAAAGATAATAAAGTGAAAGAATAATATAGAGCACTCTATATAAGATTCAAGGAATTGCTAAACGTAATACTCTCGAATCTATTTGTAGAAAAGTATATATTAATAGATGGTCGAGCGCGCCGAGAGCCTACTAGCTATATATAAGTAGTTATTAGATATGTAAAATTAGCTAATATTAATAATATTTAAAATTAGTTAATATTTGCCTATTAAGGAATCGTGTTAGAATTACGAGTCTTTATCGATTTATTAAATTTAGCTATTATAATTGCTAGCTTTATTTAAATGCTTAACATAAAGAAAGTAATCTAATTTAAGCTATATATTAAAAAATATTAATATTAGACTTTCGTTCAAAGGTCTTAACAATAGCATTAGGATTAGTAGAATTAACGTGGAAATATTTATCGAAATGCACAGAGGAACGTATTTTAGTAAGGTCTTTTAAATTCGACTTTAATTCGTTAAGGTCAGTAGAATTAATTTAATTCTATTTCTTAGTTATTTGAATAGTAGTAATAATATAAATAGTCGTATCGTTAGTAGTCACTATTTTGATCTTCTAATTCCTTTGATTAAAATGCTTATTATTCTTAGCAATATAATTATTAATTAAATCCTTATTACGATTTATAATTATAGTAAGACACGAATTAAAGGTCTTTCGTGTAAGTTAAAGAATAATAAAATATGTTAGATTTAATGAATCGACTATTACAAATAATAGATCGAAAATTCGAAAATTAAAATAATTGAAATCGTTAATAATTTTAGTAGAATTTTAGATCTAAGGCTGCTATTTATTAACTAGAAGCGATTATTAAAAATAAATAAGAAAATTTTAATTAAGCGGAAGAAAATACGCTTTAATAGAATATTGAAATTAACGATTATTAGAAGCAGTTAGATCATGATTTTAATGAGTTGAATAATTAATATTATGATAATTCTTTTGCTGGATTTATGGGCATTTAAACGTACTATAGGAATTGTGAATTGACTTTCTCTTTTAAGTCGAAATTATATAAGCATTTGCGAGTCGAATATTATTCTAAATTACTATCTTCTACGTTTAAATCGTCGATAAATATATCGAATATCGATGCTTTTGCCATGAAAATTATTTAATTAGATTTTAAGGATAGAGCTAGATTAGATATTGATTTTAGCTTTTATAATTAAAATTACGCTTATATTTTATTACGATTTATATTAAATATAGTTAAGAATAAGAAAGAATATATTAGCTTAGAGATTAATATAATATTGATTAATAAGTAATGGCTTTTATCTCTTCTATTTGATGTGGAAATTAGAAAGATATTATCTTATCTACGTGTTAAAGGGCTTGATTCTATAATATATAACATTAATAAATATATGCTAATTCTAATATATCTCTCAGATCTCAAAAAGAATAATAATAAGACTCTTATTTATATTATAAGGGAAATTTATCTAGTTAATAATTTAAAGGTAAATCTACTAATAAGAAATAATATTATAGAATCGAAGAAAATTATGCTTAATGTAAATAAAAACGAGGCTCGTATTAATAGTTATAGTATTATTATTAAAATTATATTTTATAATATTAATTAGTATATAAAACGATTAATCCGAGCATTGAAAATACTTATAATCGCCTCTCGAGCTTAGCTAATTCTATTTATTATTACGTCTAAGAATCTATTTAATAGAAACTTTATTTTTAAATTTATAAAGTAGCATAATCTAATTATATATATATATATAATTAATATTAATATTGTCCGTGTAATAGTCAAAAATAAGATTGATTATGCTATGCAAATTTCTAAGAAATTATTTTTGAAAACACTACGAGAAGTCGATTACGAAAAGGTTTTCTTTGTCTTATCGAATTGAGTTAAAAAAGTAGTTACTTTTGCGATTATTACGTTAATAAGTCTAGTTGATAGTTTCTCGTCTTTAATCAATAATACTGAAAGTGAAATTTTTAACGAAATTTTAGGTGATTTTGCTAATTTTAAGAGTATAGAATTAAAGCTTTTTAACGATGTGATGATTTATGAAAATAAGCTAGAAAAGTAGCAATTAATTAACTTAGTTGATGAGTTTTCGTCGCTATAAAAGAATAAAGATTTTATTAAAGTGTTACAAAATAAATAAATAAGCTTTTTCTTTAGAATAATTGATAGTTAAGACTATCTAATAAAAGAGCGAAAGTCTATTTCCTTGATTTAGCAGAGAAGATAATAGTTAATAAAATCTTTAATGCTCTTTAATAGCAAGGTCGTCTGAGATATATAAAGCAATTAACTCCGTTTAATTATTTTATCTTCGTTATTTAAAAAATTCTATTTAATAATAAGAGAATAGATAGGATTATAATTAATATTCGAGATCTGAACGATCTTATTATTTTAGACGTTTATTTCGTATCTCTTTAATTAAATATTGTCTTAAAATTACTTAATTATACGCATTCAATAGTGCTGAACGCAGTATTATTTTTTTATTAATAACTTATATATCTCGACTTTCGATATATGCTTATAATAGTTACGTATCGAGAATAGAAAATATTTAATATTTTAATTATAAGATATAAAAATTTAATTTTTTACGTATAGAGAAGAATTAATTATATTTTGAGAGCTCTCAAGGATTTCGCGTAGATCTACATTAATAACATTATTATTCAATCTAATAGCTTTTCTAAGCATCTCTATTATTTAAGAAAAAATTTTTAATTTTTAATTAAATATAATATTTTAATTATCTCTAAAAAGATCTTTTTAAAATATTTAAATATTAATCTATTTAATCGATATATTAATTCTTTAAGCATAATTATTATAGATAATAAATTCAAAGCGATTATTAAGTTAAATTATCTCGTAACTCTTAAAGATTTAAAGCATTATTTTAATTAAATAGACTATCTTCGTAGCTTAGTTTATTATTATATATAGCTTATAATATCTTTATAAAATCTTAAGATAAGGCTTTTAAAAGAAGCTTCGTCGAAAGATAATCTTCGTTATATCTATTCTTTATACTTTAAATTATCTTTATTAATTAATTTAAAATAAGTAAGTTTTAATAGTCTATAAATAATATTATCTTAATCTTTTATACTTATTTATTACGATTCTAATATATTAATTTAAGTAAATTTAAATACTTTAAAAGAGTTCGATTTTAGAGTATAAGTTTTCTATATTAACGAAGAACTTGATTCTAACTCGAATAAATAATCTTCTCGCATTATAATTTAAATAATTATATTTTTTTTCTTAAGATCTAATTTAAGCTGAGAAGAATTATTAATTAATAGAGCTAGAAGTAGTAGGCTTCGTCTAAGTACTTAAGAAAATAAGGTATTTAATAGACTCTTCGAAGTATATTACTATTATTTAAATAGATTATTCTATTATCTTGGATATTATAAAATAATTATTTATTACTTTAATAAATTTTATTATAAACATAAACGTTCGTCTTATTAGAGCTTTTTAATTTCTTAGGTAATTTCGTTTTAATATTCGATATAAGCTCGAAAAAGAGTATATTATTCTCGATATATTTTTAAGACTTATAAGTATTAATAATATATCTCTCTCTAATAAGCATAATAAGTTAAATACTCTCTTTATTATTATATTTATAAAGATAAGTTCTACGTTTCTTAAAGATCTCGAAGATAATTATAAGATAGATCTATTTTACGTTAGAATTTATACTTTAATAACTAAGAATAAGAATATTAATAAGAAGGTTATTAATTTTTCTTTCGTTTATAATAGATATATAAATACGATATAGAAATATTAAAATCTTTTCTTTTACGTTAGCAAGCTTATCGGCGTGTAGCGCCTTTATATACCTTAAAGTATAATTAAAATTATTCTTGAAATAGCTTATAAAGATAATTATTTAAGATTTAAGGAATTTTATAAAAAGATTTTAAATATTTAATATATATATAAATTAATTAAATATCTCCGATAGTATATTAGATTTTATCCTTAATATCTTATTCTTTAAATAAGCCGATATCGCTCTTATAACTTTCTATAATTAATTAAGTCTTTATTAATATCATTTTATATATTTACTTTAAATTTTATTTTAATATTCTTAAAATTAATAAATAAAAAATTCGATATTTTTTTTACAATAGATAAATTTATAAAAAAGATAACTTTCGTGTTTAATAAAAAGAATTACTCTATCGCTTAATAAGCTATTATATTGCTTAATAGACTTAATATTATAAATTAGGAAATTTTAAGGATTTTACTTACGGATCGTAATAAAAAGTTTTTTTTTAAGCTTTGATCGAAGCTCTTTAAGAAGCTCGAAGTAAATTTATTTTATTCGACTATTTATTATTCTTAGACGAATAAAATAGCGAGAGAATTAATTATATAGTGAAGATAGTATTATAATTCTATCTATATATTATATAGAATCCCGCTCTCTGATTGTCATGGAAAAGGTCTGGGATTGATGTTTGAAAAAAGTTGTTGAATTCTAAGGGCCGTAGTGGCGGAGATTATGCTGAGAAACTAATACAAATTTGGCCTAGCCTACTCAATCCTTCCCCGATCTTCTCGGAATACCTTTGATATTGATATATAGGAAAATCGTGATAATATCTCCACAACAATAAGAAAAAACAAGCGACCTCGCTTACTTACCATAAGCCATTTGTTGATGCTATCGCTTATCTTAGCGAATTTATATTGGCGGTAAAATGCTAGAATATTGGTAATAGTAAGGTTATATTGATGATTAAAAATATGTAGTGTAGAAGTAGTTAGAATGCCACAATAACAATAACACAAATATTATAATCATTAATTGATATCTCCCTTCAATAATCATATAAACGCTATCGAGTAGAGGGGAATAATTCCCGATTAGCAATACTCGTTAAGTCGTTTAAATACAGCGATGAGATAAGTAGATATAATGTAGTGCGAGTGCTATAAGAATAATCTATTATAACATTAAGTGTAATTTTCGAATGCTTTACGAAGATATTAATAAGTTAAACGATATTAGCAGCAGCGATTATATCCTTATATTATTATATTAAGTCATCGAAGTTAATAAGATCTCTAGCGTTATATTACTGATCGTATTTAGGCCCGTATCCCAATTATCTAATAAGATACTACGTGATAAAGCCTCTATCTTTTAGAATAACTCGCTTATTAAGAATTCGCTTTACTTCTCAAGACTTATACTCATTAATATCTTCTTTTATATATATACTACCTGACTAATTAGAGATAGAACGATTATACGAGTTAAAGCCAGAAGCAGGAATAGGCTCTAATTAAGCAATGCTAAAAATCGGATATACATTTCAATGCCCCAGGATAGCTAATTTGTAGGTCTATTTGCCGATCTTCTGTAGTATTTCGAAAGAACCGATATATTACTGAGATAGCTTAATGATAATGGCCGCAGTGATAGGGATGAAATAGTCTTTGTGTAGTCGTAAATAAGCTTAATCGCCCTGCTTAAGAAACATTAATTGATACTTTCTATTATAGTGATATTTTTAATTTATCTAAGCAAATAAAATAATATTAGCTATCTAAATACGGGCGACGATAGGCTATAATAGAGATGCTTCTCTAAGCAGATTAAGTGATCTATTAAATTGAAATCTATAAGCTAATTCATTGAGAATTTTATTATTAATCGTAATTGAGATCGAGTTATTAAGTAAAGCTTATATTCGCGAGAGAACTAATAGTCAGAGAGCGGGATTCTGCATAATATATAGATAGAATCGTAATACTATCTCCGCTATTTGATTAGTTCTCTCGCTATTTTTATTCGTCTAAGAATAATAAATAATCGAATAAAGTAACTTTATTTCGAGCTTCTTAAAGAGCTTCGATTAAAGTTTAGAGAGAAACTTTCTATTACAATTCGTAAGCAAAACCTTTGAGATTTCTTAGTCTATAATATTAAGCCTATTAAGTAATGCGATAGTTTATTAAGTAACGAAGTAATTCTTTTTATTAGATACGAAAGTTATCTTTTTTATAAACTTATTTATTATAAAAAGAATAATATTAAACTTTTTATTTACTAATTTTAAGAGTATTAAAATAAAATTCAAAGTGAGTGTATAAAATAACACTGGCGAAGACTCGATTAACTGTAGAAAGTTATAGGGGCGATATCGGCGTGTCTAGAGAATAAGGCATTAAGAGTAGAATCTGATATACTACCGAAGATGTTTAATTAATTTATATATATATTAGATATTCGAAATCCTCTTATAAGACCTCTCAAATCTCAAATAATTATCTTTATAAGCTATTTTAAGAACGATTTTAATTATGCTTTAAGGTATATAAAGACGCTACACGTCGATAAGCTTATTAATATAAAAGAAAAGATTTTAATATTTTAGTGTAATATTTTCTATATATCTATTACGAACGAAAGAAAGATTAATAATATCCTCGTTAATATTTTTATTCTTAGTTATTAAAGTAGAGATTTTAACGTAGAATAAGTCTATCTTATAGTCGTTTTCGAGGTCTTTAAGGAACTTAGAACTTATCTCTATAAGCGTAATAGTGAAGAGAGTATCTAGCTTATCATATTTATTAGAAAGAGATATATTATTAGCACTTATAAGCCTTAAAAGTGCATTAAGAACGATATGCTCTTTTTTAGGCTTATATCGAATATTAAGATAAAATTGCCTAAAAAATTGAAAAGCTCTAATGAGACGAACGTTTATTCTTATAATGAAATTCGTTGAAGTAATCGATAATTATTTCATGATATCTAGAATAATAGAATAATTTATTTGAATAATAGTAGTATACTATAAAGAGTTTATTAGATACCTTATTTTCTTAAGCACTTAGACGAAGCCTATTACTTTTAGCTCTATTAGTTAGTAGTTCTTCTTAATCTAAGTTAATTCTCGAGATAGAAATATAATTATTTGAATTATAGTGCGAAGAGATTATTTACTCGAGCTAGAATTAAGTTCTCCGTTAATATAAAAGACTTATATTTCAAAATCGAATTCTTTTGAAGCATCTAAATTTACTTAAATTAATTTATTAAAATTATAATAAATAAGTATAGAAGATTAAGATAATACTGCTTGTAGGCTATTAAAATTAATCTTCTTCGCTTATTTAATAAAGATAGTTTAAAGCGAGAAGAGTAAATACGGCGAGAATTATCTTTTAATAAAGCTTCTTTTAAAAGCCTTATCTTAAGATTTTATAGAGATGTTACGAGCTAAGTATAATAATAAATTAAGCTACGAAGATAGTCTATTAGATTAAGATAATGCTTTAGATCTTTAAGAGTGACGAGATAATTTAACTTAATAATCGCTTTAAGTTTATTATCTATAGTAGTTATTTTTAAAGAATTAATATATCGATTAAATAGATTAATATTTAGATATTTCAAAAAGATCTTTTTAGGGGTAATTAAAATATTATACTTAACTAGTAGCTGAAAAAGTCTTTTTAAATGATAGAGGTGCTCGGAGAAGCTTTTAGAATCAACGATAATATTATTAATATAGGCTTATGCGAATTTAAGAGCTCTCAGAATATAATTAATTCTTCTTTATACGTAGATAATTGAATTTATATATCTTATAATTAAAATATTAAATATTTCCTACTCTCGGTGCGTGACTATAGTAAGTATATATCGAAAGTCGAGATATATAAGTCATTGATAGAAGAAAGAAACTATATTTAGTATAGCTAGATAAATATAATTAAGTAGTTTTAAAATAATATTAGATTAAAGAGGCACGAGATAGACGTCTAATATAATAAGATTATTTAGACCTCGAATATTAATTATAGCTCTATCTTTTCTCTTATTATTAGGCAGAGTTTTTTAAATAACGAAGATAGAATAACTAAACGAAGTTAACTACTTGATATACTTCAGACGATCTTATTATTATAGAGTATTAAAGATTTTATTAATAACAGTCTTATCTATTAAATCAAGGGGATAGACTTTCGCTCTTTTGCTAGATAGCCTTAATTATTAGTTATATCGAAGAGAAAACTTTATTTATTTATTCTATAAGACTTTAATAAAACCTTTATTCTTTTATAGAGACGAAAACTCATTAACTAAGTTAGATAATTGCTATCTTTCTTTCTCACTTCCGTAGATCATCATATTAATAGAAAGCTTTAATTTCGTTTATATATTAGTCGAAACATATTTAATTAAAGACGAGAAACTATTAGCTAAACTTATTATTGTAATAGCGGCGAAAGTAACTGCTTTCTTCACCTAATTTAATGATTCTACATTAACAAAGAAGACGTTTTCGTAGTTAACTTCTTGTAGTATTTCTAGATATAATTTCTTAAGAATTTGCATAGCATAATTAATCTCGTTTTTGACTATCACACCAGCAATATTAATATTAATCATATAAGTATATATAATCAAATTATGCTACTTTGTAGGTTCGAAAATAAAGTCCCTATTAAATAGATTTTTGGGCGTAATTACGAATAGAATTTGTTAAGCTCGAGGGGCGATTATAAGTACTTTCTATACTCGAATTAATCGTTTTATATACTAATTAACGTTATAAGTTATAATTTTAATAATAATATTACAACTATTAATATATGCTTCGTTTTTGCTCACATTAAGCATAATTTTCTCCGATCTTATAATATTATTCCTTATTAGTAGATTTACCTTCAAATCATTAATCAAATAAATCTCTCTCGTAATACAAGCAAGGGCCTTATTATTATTCTTTTTGAGACCTGGAAGATATATTAAAATAAGTATATATTCGTCGATATCATATATTGTAGAATCAAGCCCTTTAATACGCAGATAAGATAATATTTTTCTAATTTTCACATCAGATAGAAGAGATAAAAGCCATTGTCTATCGACTAATATTATATTAGTTCTTGAATTAATATATTCTTTCTTATTCTTAGCTATATTCGACATGAATCGTAATAGAATATAAGCGTAGTTCCAGTCACGAAAGCTAAAATTAATATCTAATCTAGCTCTATCCTTAGAGTCTAATTAAATAATTTCCAGGATAAAAATATCAATATTCATTTATATATTTGCCGAAAGTAATTTAGAATAATATTCGGCTTATAAATACTTATACAATTTCGACTTAGAAGAGAAAGTCGAATTATAATTTCTATAGTACGTTTAAATATCGATAAATTCAGCAAAAGAATTATTATAATATTGATCGTTCAGCTCATTAAAATTATATTCTAATTACTTCTAATAGCTATTTATTTTAATATTCTATTAAAGCGTATTTTCTTTCGCTTGACTAGAATTTTCTTTATCTTTAATAATCGCTTTTACTTAATAAACAATAGCCTTAGATCTAAAATTCTACTAAAATTATTAACGACTTACGATATTATTTTGGCTTTCGAATTTTCGATCTGCTATTTATAACAGTCGATTTATTAAATCTAACGTGTTTTGCTACCCCCCAGCTTACACAAAAGACCTTTAATTCGTGCCTTGCTATGGTCGTAAATCGTAGCGAGGATTTAATTAATAGCCATACTACTAAGGGCGATAAGCATTCTAACCAAAGAAGTTAGAAGGCCGAAATGATTACTATTAATAATACGGCTATTTGTATTACTACTATTATTCAAATAACTGAGAAATAGAATTAAATTAATTCTATTAATCTTAACGAATTGAATTAAAAGCTGGAGAAAGGCCTTGCTGAGATGCATTTCTTAATGTATTTCGATAGATATTCTTACGCTAATTCTGCTGATATTATTACTAAGACTTCTAAACGAAAGCCTAATATTAATGCTACCTGATATGTAGCTTAAATTAGACTACTTTCTTTATATTAAGCATTTGAATAAAGCTAGCAATTATAGTTGTCGAATTTGATAAGTCGACAAAGACTCGTAATTCTAGTATAATTTCTTAATAGATAAATATCAACTGATTTTGAACGTTATTAATATTAGCTAATTTTATATATCTTACTACTACTTATATATAGCTAGCAGGCTCTTATCGAGAACGAGCATCTGCTAACGTATACTTCTCTATAGTTAGATTTAAGAGTATCACTCTCGATAACTCCTTGAATCTTACAGAGAGAGCTCTATATTATTCTTTCACTCCACTACCTTCTATACGAAGACCTCTCCGTTTTAAATTTAATAGCTCTAAGATATATTAAGCAAGTGTAGAATTACGAAAATAGATATTTATATTGATACGAACTATAGCTTCTTCTTTTATAGCTGTCAAATTATGAATTCTTTTAATAAATAGAATTACACTACGATAATATATGTTCTTTTTAATAGTTATAATCTTATTCTCTTCATAAGACTTATTTAGAAAAGAATCGAAATAGCTTAATTCTATAGCATTTCATTTGCTATTAGAACTTGCTGTAACTACACTTACAGTGATAGATTCGAGCTCTTTAGGTGGGCCTTATTCTTCCTTTAATTTAGTAGATAATTATAGGTTATTGATAATATTTGTAACGGCGGAGTTAACAGTATTGTTAATTATATCTTATAGTTATTGAGCTATAAAATTGATAGCTATCTTCGATATAGTTTAATTTAATTATCTAGGAGAAGTGCTTGAATTTTCACTTAAATTAACAGTATCTATAGCAGTAGAATCCTTACGAATTACTAGTAATGGTGATAATATAGAATTATCTGATAAAGAATCACGATTATTATTAGCGAAATTGTTATCAATATTAGCAGAATTATTAGTAGAATTATCGGTATCAATATTAGTAGAATTAATATTAGAATTATTGCTAGTTAATAACGAACTAGGTGTATTTTTAATAGAAGAAGAATTAAAGAGCAAGCTTCTAAGAGACTGAGTGACTTGCTTAAAACGCCGAATAAATTTACGAAAAGTAGGTTTATTAACGGCTTAGTTAGATAATTAATAATCTTAAATCAAGGAATAAATAGTCGTTCTTAATGAATTAGTTGTAGAAGTAGAATCAATAGCAGATATTGGCCTGATAGGCCTAAGAGTGTTGAACGTGAGATACTCACAAATCTCCTTGATATCGTCAGATATCAAATTAGCGTATTTATAATCGATAATAATAAATTCCTGAATATCAAATGCGAGAATAAGTATTTATCTATTTATTGAAGTAGTTAGCGTTAATTTAAAAGACTAATTAACGGGCTTTTGATAGGCAAAGAGATCTTGCTAATCTAATAGCTTACTTATTTAATGAATTCGGTGACGATAAATAAGATATAATAATAAAGGACTTCTTCTGAATCGATTCGATAGTCAATTAATATCGAAATTAAGCGTTGCTATTATGTTGTTATGAAAAAGGTCTAAGATTAATAATTGAAAAAAGTTGTTGAATTCTAAGGGCCGCAGTGGCGGAGATTATGCTAAGAAACTAATACAAATTTGGCCTAGCCTGCCCGATCCTTCCCCGATCTTCCCGGAATGCCTTTGGCATTGGCATATAGGAAAACCGTGACACTGATCGTTAATTCTCTCGCGAATATAAGCTTTATTTAATAACTCGATCTTAATTATAATTAATAATAAAACTCTTAATAAACTAATTTATAAATTTTAATTAAATAAATTATTTAATCTATTTAGAGAAGTTACTATATCTCTATTATAGTCTATTATTACTCGTATTTAGATAATTAATATTATCTTATTTACTTAGATAAATTAAAAATATTACTATAATAGAAAGCACTAATTAATATTTCTTAAGTAGAGCGATTAAGCTTATTTACGATTACATAAAGACTATTTTATCTCTATTATCACTGCTACTATTATTATTATTAAGCTATTTTAATAATATATCGATTTCTTCGAAATATTATAAAAAGTCGATAAATAGATTTATTAATTAGCTATTTCAGAGTATTGAAATATATATCCGATCTTTAGTATTATCTAATTAAAGTCTATCTCTTCTTTTAGCTCTAATTCGTATAATTATTCTATCTTTAATTAATTAGATAATATATATATAAAAGAATATATTAATAAGTATAAGTTTTGAGAAGTAGAGCGAATTCTTAATAAGTAAGTTATTCGAAAAGATAGAGATCTTGCCACGTAGTATCTTATTAGATAGTTGAGATACGGGTCTAAATATAATTAGTAATATAACGCAAAAGATCTTATTAACTTCGATGACTTAGTATAATAGTATAAGAATATAATCGCTACTGCTAATGTCGTTTGATTTACGATATCTTCGTAAGTTTAGAAGATATATTTGCCTAACTTAATAAAGGGATTTGTAAGTCGAATATCTTATTATTAATATTAATAGTATTCGAAAATCACACTTAATATTATAGTAAATATTATATTCTTATGGCACTTACATTATATCTACTATCTCATCGCTATATTTAAATAACTCAATAAGTTTTATCGATCGAGAATATAATTTCTCTTAACTTGGTAGTATTTGTGTGGTTGTTGGGAGGGAGATATCAATTAATGATTATAATATTTGTGTTGTTGTTATTGTGGTATTCTAACTACGTCTACACTATATACTTTTAGCCGCTAATGTGATCTTACTGCCATTAGTTTTCTAGCAATTTGTCGTTAATACGAATTCGCTGGTAATAAGCAAATGATAAGCAAGCGAGGTCGCTTGTTTTTTCTTGTTATTGTAAGATGTTGTTATGGTTTTTCTCTATATATTAAAGGCATTTCGAAAAGATCGGGGAGGCTAGGCCAAATTTATATTAGTTTCCTAGCAGATCTCCGCCACTGCAGCCCTTAGAATTCGATAGACTTTTCAACAATCAATCCCAAGACCTTTTCCATGACACTTATATTATATATTTTTAAAGAGTCGAAAAAGCTCTTATAATTATTTTAATAGATATTATTAGATACGCTTTATAAGTTAAAAACGTTATTATTTTTCTAGAATCGATTATAACAATATTTATTCTATAATTTAAGAAATTAATCGAATAAGTTATAAATATCTTAGTATTCTTGAATAATAGATAAGAAAAACTATCGAATATTTAATTCGATAATATTATAGATAGATAAAGAAATATTTAACTCGTTGATTAAATATTAATATTAATATTCTAAAGATTCGTTAAGATAGATCAATTTCTCTCGATAAGTCGAAATATTTCTTATTATAAATAATTAATAAGTTAAGCTTTAGGCGATTAATATTACGATTTAAAGAAGTTACTCGTTAATTACGTGCACTCGTATTATTACTCTCTACTAATTATACGTTAATCTTATTATTAATCTCGACTTTTTTTTAAATATCTCTCTTATTAGTGATTACAAATTCGTCGTAGCTTTTATTTATTATTATATTATTTATTTTCTTAAAGTAATTTTTATCTTTTAATTTATTATTTACGATATTTAATATTATAACGTAAAAGACTATTTATTATAATCTCGCAGACTCACGAAAATAGATTAATATAATTAATATTAGTTTCATAGAGGCCAAGCGAGCGAAACTTCGTTAAACATTTAATACTCTTATCGTCGATTCTATTAAATTAATTAAATAAGTAGACTTATAAGATTCTTAAGATTCGTTTAATAATAATAATAACGCTATATTATAATAGCGATTAAAAGAAGTTAACTTCTTTAACTTATATCTAGCTTTATTAATAGATATCGATCTTATAATTAAAAAAGATAAGAATATATATTATTATAATATATATCTTTTTATAAAATAAATAAAGAATATAATTTTAATAAAGAGAAAGAAGTTAATACGCATTAACTTAAATATATATCTTCGCGATATTATTCTTATTTAATATATAAGAGAGCTTAATAAGCTTAAGAGATTAGCGCTACGATAAATAGATAAATAATAGTTTTTAATATTATAGATACGCTTTAAATTAATTATTTTATCGCTCTTATCGCGCTAATTAATAAACGCTTTAATATCTTCGATATTAGCTTTAATAAAAAATTATTTAATTATATTTAAATTATAATTAATTACGTAAAGAACGTCAATTTTAACATTATCTTTTAATAATTAATATAAGTTTAATATAATCTCAACTTATTATTAAAGCGAGATATTAATTAGTCTACGAAGTAGATTACGCTAAATAGATTCTTAAAAGAGATTAAAGAAAAGAAAAGGATTTAATAGGAAACTTATGGCAATTAGCGATCATAATCCTAACTCTATAATAATAAGTCTTATAATAGATATAATTAATATTAATCTCGCTCTTAATAATTATAATAGTAAGTATTAAATTTTAATTAATAATTTTATTATACTCGATTATATTAATTCTTATTTTATATCTTTTAAAGTTCTTATTTATCGTAAAATACCTATTTTATTTATTAGTCTTAAAATAAATTATTATCTTTATTATCTTAATAGCCTCGTTTATAGATAGCGATAGAGATTATAAACGCGTTAGATTCTTCTTAGATATAGTAATAATTATTTCTATCGATAGTTATATCGATTTATCAATAATAATTAAAATAATCGATTATTTTAATCTTATTAAAATAAGTATTTAATATATTATTAGTTTATCTATTTTAAAGATAAAAATAAAAAGAATAAAATAAATACTCTCGAAATTAATAATTAGACTTTAAAGAATCTTTTTAAAGATAAGAATAAATCGTCTTATTAATTAGATAGCTACGAATTAATTAAATAAAGAATCTTAAAAAAATTATATTAACGCTTACTTTATTATATAAAAGAAGTTTATTTATCGTTGTTACGAAGTTTTTATTACTTTAATAATAAGCTTTATTAATATAGATATACTTATCGTAATAAATAGAAAGAATCGATAACGTTTTAGATAGCGTCGCGTAGCGTTAATAATTTATAAAAGCGTTTAATTATAGCTACTTAATTATTCGCTATTACCGAGAAAAATTATAAATTTTATTCTTAAAAATATATTATAGTGCGTATACATATTAAGAAGAAGTCGAACTTTTTTAACGTAGAGATAGATATTTATTACACCATATCTATCCAAAATAAAATATAGTATCTTTTTAAACATTTAATTATAAAGATTCTTTATATTTAAAAGTCTATTATTATACCCGAAATTAAAAGTATTATATATATTAGCTTCGAGTATATAAAGATTAATATCTTTCTAAAAGAAGAAGCGATAGAGATATTTATTATAATTAAGATTAATCGAGATCTTTACTTAATTAAGAAATTAGATATTAAAATATTAATTAATATAAATCTTCTTAATTTAAAAGAAGCGTTAATAAATTTATTAACGAAGCGTCTTCGATTAGATAAGAATATATTATATTTCTTAATAATTGAGTTCTTAAAAAAGTAATAAAAACAAATAATATAAGTAATTAAGTAAATTATTATAAAGTTATTTAAAACTATAAATATATTTATTTAATTTAGAAATATCTGCAAATCTAAAAAGTTGATTTCCGCACGAATTTCGCCGGGTCCGCACGATTAGCACGATTAAGTATATTCAGCCTTATCCGCCTATATTTAATCCTTTTCGTAAGTTTAGTAATCAACTTTTATAGACTGTATAATTAGTAAATTTAAATAACTATTATTCGAGTCGATTACGTTTTACGAATTATGTAAATTCTTCACGATATTCGAGTCGATTATTATCTTAAAGATTTACAAGATTTATATATATTAATAAACTTAAGATTACTATAACTATTATAGATTATTTGAGTTAAACGTTATTATTAATTTTTATATTATCTATAGAATATCCGAATCGAACCGAAATAAGAATTCCTAGATATATACGAAAGTCTTTTATTTATAATCTACTGCGATAGCTTATAGAAATATTAATAATTTTATATTCACGATCGCTTGTATAAGTGACTTTTAATTACTATATATATATATAGCTTCAAAGCAGTGCTTATTACTTTATTAATTTTTATTTAATTAATTTAGTAATTAAAGAGATCTTCTTTTTCTATTTTATTTACTATATTATATACTCTTAATATTTTTTCTTTTTATTTAATATAACTTTATTAATTTATAGATACTTATTATCTTCGTATTTCGCTTCTTTTCTTATTCGCTATAATAAAGTTATTAATAATAGATTAAAGCTTATTCTTTTTTATCTATTCTCTCTATTTATCGTAACGCGAAATATATTATTAGAGAGATCTAAGTTCTAATTATCGCTTATTAAATCAATTTCTTTCTATATAGTTATTTTACGTATCGAGTATCTCTTTAACTCTTATTATCTTTTATAAAGCTTAAATTCGACTTATCGAGTGATTTAATATTATCGAATCTTATAACTTTTCTTAAGGCGCTTACGAAGCTCGATTCGTCGATAATATTATTTAGTAAATTTTTATATAAATTATTTAAATTAGAGAATATCTATATCTTTTTTATTATTCTAGAGTATATCTTTAATATACGCTATCATATTAGATAATATATAATACGTCTTTTTCGTTGATTTAGATCTCGCTAGACTTTTTTAATATATGTATATATTTCTAAGAAGAGTTATTATTTTATAAATAATAAAGTAATAATAAAGAGCTTATCTTCGATTTTTTTATTCTATTTTTTAATATAAAGAAACTTAGAAGTATAATCCTTTAGAATATATTAAAGAGCGATTATTATAAGAATTATAATATCGTCGAATAGAGATAATTAAAGATATCTACTTCTTTATTTAAATTCGAGAGATACTCTTTCGCTATAAAAGAAGATTTAATATAATAATATAAATATTAATTAAGATAGAAAGCGTCTCTTATTCTGAAAATAATTAGTTATAATTAATTAATCTAAGCTTTATAAAATATATTATATTTTATATATTCTCTAAATATCGGCGCGTAAATCGAAGATCTATTAATAAGTCCCTAATAATCGTTTTTAGAGCTTCGAGTAACGATATTATATAGCTTTTAAGATAAGATTAAAGAATCTTTTAAATCTTCTTTATTAAAAACGAACGAAAATCGTCTAAATAATCGAAAAGCTATATTCTCGTTTAAAAAATCTCGAAGTTTTAAAAATAATAATTAATTAAGAATTTTAATATCTTTCTCGTCTCTATAATTATAGGTTTATTATTAATATCTCGTATAAATCCAGTATTTTTATAAAATTTTCATCTTTAATCTCTTTATATTTTAATTATTATTCGATTAAACGTATTTATACAATATTTTAATTAAGAACTTAGCTCTAGAAGACTTAGATCTTCAAGATCTTCGCTAGTTATAATTCTTATAAATAAAATAACTCTTATCGTCTCGAATACGTTAATATATTCTTTTTTAATCATATACTCGCGTGTCTCTAATCGTGTTATATTATCTTATAACGCGATTTAATAATTATCGTTATTCGAGTTATCTTCTAAAGTATCGATTAGATATCTTTCTTTATTCTAATTTATCGATAATATATTATTTACGAGCCAGAAAGATCTAGTATATTTGATGGGATATTTCATATTATATCGTATTATATTATACTATGGGAGGGTATTATAAGGGGTCTATATTAGATCACTTATAAAGATATGAAATAAAAAATTACTAATATCATGGAATGATCTGGGAAATTTCTAGTATATGCAGGGGTATCTCATAATGTAGATTATTTCTTATATTAGGTGGCGAATAAGATAAGAAAATTCCAGGTTAATATACAAGTTAGGGCGAAATTAGCTTAAGTAATTATTAAACTTCGGCACTTAATAAGTGATATTAAGATAAACTCCCTTCTGATTTAATCTCGCTAAGTAAATATAGCTATTCTAATAAGTGATGGCTAGAATAATAACTACAATACATTATTTTCTTGAATTTCGCGGTAACACATATGGAGGGGATACGTTTTTCTAGGTCGGCCATTAAGGCCATTCATGAGTCGGCGAAAGCTTTCCTTTGTTACATGTTCGAAGATGTTAATCTTTATGCTATTTATACGAAGCGTGTAACTTTAATGACTAAGAATATGTAATTATAAAGAACGATCGCAAATCCTTTTCATGATGCGAAGGGAGAAAGAAGGAATTTGCTATCGTAGAATAGATAGTAGATTGCTATTGTAGTTAGCGTGCTAGCAATTCTTCTAATAATTAAATAAATCAAATGCATTGATAGCAGTAGAAATGGCTCGTCAAGTTCTAGGTGATTGCGGAGGCCTTTCGCAACACGATGCCAAATGCGATGGCAAGCTCAGCTCAATAACGTGATGGCAAAGTGAAGTGGTGGTGATGGCGATAGTGAAGTGAAGTAATGATAATGGCGATGGTGGAGTGGAGTGATGGCTAGAATAATGGCTAGAATACGTTCGCATGATTCTATATAGAGTAACTTCTTCTATATATAGTATATTTCCCATACCCCTGCATATATTAGAAATTTCCCAGACCATTTCATGATATCAGCACGTCTCCCAGACCATCCCATAAAAATTAAATGATATGGTCTCAATACCATACTATATCATGGTATGGTATCGACACCCCATATCCCAGACCATCCCAGACCTTTTCGACTCGTAATATTATTTAATATTATTAAAGATAATAACGAAGCTTTAAATTTCTCGATCTTAATTAATAAGCGTCTCGGCGAGAGACTAAAATATATTATATACTCGTAACGCGATTTCGTTAAAATAATATTTAATAATTCTTTTTCGTATAATACTTTTTAATATAAAATTATCTATAATTATTTAATTTATTATTTTACTATACTTAGAATATTTATTTATATCTATATCGAAGTCTTATAAAAGACGCTATAACTTTATTAATTTAGAGACGATTTCACTCGATAAGCTATTTTCTATCTCGACTTAATATATATTTAATATTATTATTATATAAGTATATTAAGTAATTATTATAATATTCTTTTTGCTATTTATCGAGAGCGACTCAATCGATTATCTATTAACAATCGATAAGTACATTATACTTTATAAGTTCTCTAACGATCTAGGTGTTTAGTTATATTATATATTCTTATCTTATTTTATTAATTTTAATTCTTTATCGTTAACGAGAATTATTCTAAGTTCTATATTTCGTATTAGCTAGATTATATTAAAATTATTTAAATATAAAACTAATCGACTAATAATTAATGTTATTAATTTTCGTTCTAGGTTTTATAATTTCTATAATTAATCGAGATTCGAATAAGAGCTTTTTAGTTCTATTCTATTAAGATATTAATTAAATAGAATATATAAAGATTACGAATCACGTCTTCGCCTTAAAAAGAAAGATCTTTTTTAATATCTATAATAGTATATTAATTTAAGAGATTATCGTTAAGGTTAAGAAGAGCTTCGTCGCGTATAGTAATTATAATTATTAATAACTTCTTCGTCTTCTATAAACTAATAAAGTCATCTAAGAGTTCTTTATCTATATATATTATATATTATATATATACTCTTCTTAGACTTATATATCTTATAGCATTTAAGAAAGCTAAGATTTATCTATTATTTATATTCTTCGACTCGTCTTTTTCTCTATTTAATCTATTCTATCTTATTCGCCTTATAATAATATATAATTAATAACGTCTTCGCGAATTAGTAGGCTATAATTTTTTATTTTTTATTTTCTTGGCTTCTCTTTTCTTTCTAGTCTCTTTAATTCTTTTTATTATTACTCTTTTTCTCGCGTTATACGCTAATTTTTTTTATAATCTTTATAATTTCGACGTAGTTAACTTATTAAATAAAATATAAAGTGTTATTAATTCTCTATTATTGCTCGAAATTAAAATAAAGTTGATATTTAAAGTTAAAAATAATAATAAATAAAAAGAGAAAAGTAAATATAGATAAATAAATAAAAGAATAAAGAGAAATTATTAACTTAAAAAGAGACGTTATTAATTAACGCGTTTTTAATTTATTAAGATAAATTTATATTTAATTTCTATTTAAATTAGACTTCTTATTTAACTTAATCTCTCTATTCGAATTAAATTAATTCTCAATTAATATATAACGTCGAGTTAATTATTATCTCATATTGAACCTCGCTTTTATTTTCATTTTTTTATTCTTAAATATATTTTATAAGTAATATATCTTTAAATATAAGTATTTATAGATCTTTTAATATAAATATTTATCGATAATAGTTACTTCGTTACGTTAATAATATCTTTCGATTCTTAGATAACGTCGTTTAAAAAGCTACAATTTATGTAATTATTAAAGAAGATATTATTATAAACTTTATAAGTATTAGAGATAACGTGTAATTCTTTTTAATAACTCGATATTATTTTATATATAATAATATATATCTATTATATTTAATATCGTCTTTTTATAATCTTTATTAATAAGACGTGAAGATTAAATATTAGCTTTAGCGCTTCTCTTATTATCTCTTTCTATTTAATATTAATCGCGTATTTTTCTTAATCGAATTCTATTAAAATATATTTTATAAAGAAAATCTATATTAACGTATTTTCTATAAATTATTAAAGTCTAATACTATTAAACGAGGTAAGGCGTTAAATAGCTAAAAGTTAAAAGTTTTATATCGTCGAAAGTGTAGCGAGATATTTAGAGAAGATAAAGATTATAGATTATTTTAATAAAATAAGTCTCTCTATATCGTAGAATTTTTTGAAACTAATTAAATAAAAGAGAAATATAATAATTATAGTATAAACGTTTAATTATTTTCTATATATAAGTATATTCCTACTTTATATTCTTTCGCTATTAGCGAGAACGATCGATTCGAGCAATTATATCGCTTTGCGTATTCTTCTTATCTTCGTCACTCTTTTATTTACTTAAAATAATTAATCTTTAGACGATTAATCTTTTAGCGTATAAATAATAGTAAGTTTTTAAGAAAATTATGTATTTACTCGTCTAATATTCTTTAATTATAAAAAATATAAAATTCTAATCTCGCTCGTATATCAATAGCGCGATTATCTTAAACTTTCGAGAATAATTAATCTTAATATCTTTATTATCGATATAATATATTATTTAATTTATTATAGCGTTATATACTTTATCTTCTTTCAATACGTTCCTAAATATATTTAAATTAATATTATTTATCGCGATATAAAGTAATCTTTAAGCCTTAATAATATTAAGAGAAGATATTAGCGTATCGATTATAATTCTCTTTAATTATATATAGAAACTAGCTCGATCGAAGATATATAATTATATTATAAGATCGATATTCTCGATAGAGATAGATCGTTCGCTTAGTCACCTACGTTTATAGATATATATATACGTGTAGTTAATCTTTATAGCTATACTCTATTTATAATTATTTAATTATTTTCTTAAAATATTAGATATAAAGATCTTTAGAAAGACGTTTTTTAATTTCTTTAAGGCTTCGCCGAGCTTCGTTTAATTATAAGATATTCTAAGCGCGCTATTAATTAAATTTTTTTTTTTCTCTTACTTTAGAAATAAGCGAATCTCTTTATAATTAAACTCTTCTATTATTAAGTCGCGCTAAATAATTAATATCGTTTAAATTTTAAAATTAATATTAACGTAGAACGTTTTAAATAAGATAGATAAAGATAACGCGACGCTAATTTATAGAGATACACGTTTTATTATTAAGATTTATTATATTAAAAGATTTAGAAAAAGATAGAGTAATCGTAGAGAAGAACACGTTATAGAAAATAGATTATAATAAACAGACTTTAAATGTTATGATATGAAGTATTCTATTTTAGAATTAGATATCGCGAGTCGATCTATAGACGAGCGAGTCGAATAGTCCAAGATTTGAATATTCTATTTAGAATTCTAATTCGAATATACGAGTTGAATAATCGAAGTTAAATAGTTAGACACGAAGTCGGATTATATTATTTATTTTAACGATTTAGGGGATTTAAATCTTCTATTTAATATTAATCTATTTTCTTCTTTCTCTTTTCTTAATTTTCTTATTCGCTACGTATTTAAGCTATCTTATTTTTTATTTCTTTATTCGTATCGTTATTTTTATTTCTCTTATAATTATGAATTTATAAGTAAAATATCTCTCTTTAAATCTTTTTATTTAGAATCTTTTTATTAAGACTTTATAAGTTATTTAATATTAAATAATAATTATACTTTTTATTCTTTTAAATCGAATATATAACTTTTTTATTAATTTAAATATCTTATTTTTTTTTTTAATAATTAGATTTATAATGCGAAAGATATAAATTAGCGTTATATCGATATTTAGAAGACGCTTAATAAATATAAGAAAGTATAACTTATTATTATTCTTAAACGATTATATTATAACGCTATTATAAATCTCAAATAGAATCTTTAAAGAGCATTAGAGAATTTTATTATTAAAGTATTCTCGCTAAAGTTATTATAAGTTTATTAATATTCTAAAGAATTAATAAGATGAAGAAAGAAAGTAATATTAAATTAATAATGAGATTAAAGATTAGAAAACTTATAAATATTATTAGCTTTTTTAATTACTCGTAAATATCTTTATTAAAAGAATTAATAAGTTTTTTTTTAGAATAATAAACTTTAATTTATCTCAAATAAATTATTTAAGTAAAGATTATAATGATTATCTTCTAATTTATTAAGTTAATTATTTCTTTACGCGCTAATTTTAAAAACTCGAGACGTTATATTTTCTAATTCTTTAAAAATCTTTATTATTATATATTTTAATATTAATAAGCCTTAAATAATACTTTATGATAAAGCTTAATATATTAAAAATATTAATTATAACGCGAATCTTATACGTCGTATTAAAGTTTAAATTATAGATCGCTTTGAATTTCAATTAATCTTTGCTTTAAATAATACTATATCGCTTAAGATACTTCGTTTTAACTTAATCTATAATAATTTAATTCGTATCTTAAAGTATCTGTCATGGAAAAGGCCTTGGGATTGATTCTTGAAAAGTCTGTCGAATTCTAAGGGCCGCAGGGCGGAGAAATCTGCTGGGAAACTAGCCTAGCTTCCCCGATCTTCCCGAAATGCCTTTGGCATTGGCATATAGAAAAACCGTGACAAACGCTTATAATATAATTCTTACTATTATATATAAGTTTAGTAAGAAACTATTAGTTATTTTTGAGAAGAATACTTAAAGTACTATAGAGTAAGCCGACGTCTTTTTTATTTCGATAATAGAGTACGACTAAGAAGTATCTTAAACGATTATCTTCGATTAAGATAATAAGTTTATATTAGACTTCTAAAAGACACTATTTATTAAATTAAATATTAAAATATTAATTTTTACGATATATTATTTTTAAATAGAAAAATAATTAGAACGAATCAATTAAACGATAAAGATCGCACTACGTTATTACGTAATCGCAAATTCGAATAAGAATTACACCGTTATTCTACTCTATATATAGACTATTCTAAATAACTTATATAATGCTTTTATTAACGCGACGTTAAACGAAATCGTATATGAATTTCGTATTAATAACGTCTTAAGATTATTAGTTAATCTTGTTTTAAAAGACTTCTCTTAGCTTCGAATAATAAGGTGAGAAGAGATCGAGAAGTTTATTACTTAGGTTAACATAATAGCAAAATATTATTACGATACGCGTTATATTAATCTTTCTTTGAGAAAGAAAGCATATCTACGCTTATACGATAAATACTTCGTGCTCGAGCTACTTAATAAAAAGCTTTTTATTTAATATATCGAATCTTTTATTATTAAACGTCGAGTAAGTTATCTTACGTACGAATTAAAATTATCGTCTATTATAAAGATATATTCGATTATATTAATAATATAGCTAAAGCTCTACTTAAATAAGAAAGATTCTTTTAATAGAACTTGTAATTATAAGTTATTACTCGTTTTAATAGAGAGATAGAAGAAAGCTAACGAATATATTATCGATAGATTACTCGATAAAAAGATAATTCGAGAAAAGACGTATTGTCTAATAAAATAAAGCGATTGAAAAGAGTAATATAATATATAATACTTTATTAATAATCTTTAAGACGCTCTAGATAAGATTAAGAAATTCGAAAGAGACCTCGAAGAACTATAACGTAAGAATCGGCCAGGTCTTAATCAAAGCTTATTATATTCACGACTCCCGCTACGATTAATATATTTACGACTTTCGCAACCAACTTCAACGCTATCGCTTCGCCGCTCCGTTATAGTGTTAGACTGCAATAGCTAGTAAGGCGTCGTTAAGCTAGACGATAAAGAAAGCGAAAGCTACTATCGATAGCTTTATAATTATTAGAGAATTACTATATAATATTGTTAATTCTAATAATATTATTATTTAAAATTTATTAATAAAATTTACTAACTTTATGTAATATATAACTTATAAATTATAACTTATATTTATCTTCTTATAACTTAATTTATACTTCTTATAACTTATCTTAATTCTTATAACGTATCTCGCTTCTAATAACTTACTATTTCTTATAATTTATCTTACTTCTTATATCTTAACTTATATTATATACGCTTCTTATAATCTATCTTATTAATTATAACTCGATTCTCTTCTTATAACTTTATTATTTTAACTTCTTACTTATTATAACTTTATCTTTATTCATTACTTTCTTTAAGTTATTCACGCTTATTCGTCGTAAAATATTATTATATTTAATTTATTAAACGTTATAATTACACTTAAATTAAGAATACTTCGATATATCTTTTACGTTAATTAATTCTAGAAATAAAGACGATAGATAATATATAAATAATCTATGTAAGAGAATTAGCAGATAGTCTATCGTTATCGTATCTCTCGAAATAGAATTTATATCTAGTAAACGCTAAAGATAAGAATTATTTTAAAACGAATAATATTACTAAGACGAGCTTATTACTATTATAAAATTATTTAAAGATTATAAATCGCTTTATTCTTTAAAGAGAATAAATTTAAATAATAGATAAGTAATTAAGATCTTGAGCTCGAAAATAAGCGACGCGAAAAGAGCGAGATTATATTCTACTATATTCTTTATTAAAAACTTATATATTAATTATATTAATAAGAATTAAATAGAAAAGATAAGAAGCGAGAATAATCTACTACGCTTTTAAATAGTCTTCGAAGTCTATTAAATATATAAAAACGAAGAAGTAGCAAAGGAATTTTCTCTAATTCTAATAAATATTAAGACTTTAAATATAAAAATTAGGAGCTAAGAGTAAGTTTATTATACGAAAATTAGATCTTAGAATATAACTTTATCGTAATAATAAAAAGAGCTTAGATTATATACGATATACTCGAGTCTAAGAAAATAGATATTATCTTTAATTTAGTAACTATATAGATATTAAATAAAATTACTACTATCTTAAAGCGTTAGCTTTATTAATTCGATATAAAGATTAAGTCGATCTCTATTAATATCTCACTTAACGCTTAATACTTATATAATATAAAATAATCTCTATTTAAATCTCGATTAATCGATAATTTAAGCGAGATATACTTAAATAAGAGAGCGCGAATCTTTAAAATAGATAAATTCACTATCTTCTTCAAAGAGAGCTCTAATTTCTTCTTCGTTAAGCTAAGTTCGATCTTATATATAAATAATCTTATAATTAATTAAAAAGATAATATCGTCGATAACTTTATTTTTTCTAGTCTAGAAGAGCTTAATTTATTACGATAGCAATCTATTACGAAAATAGAGTTATTATAGTTACGGGTCGGAAAGGTGTGGTATCTGTTGAACATAGTCGTTTTCAACTTTTTTTCAACTTTTTTTTAAAAATTATA
>JANQBS010000234.1:0-60794 GCA_033085395.1 Xanthoparmelia taractica | reverse complement strand
ACTTAGCCTTCTCATAGGATTGCCTGAAGGAGAATGCTACTGATAGCATTCCGAAAAACCCCCTGCCGACCTTAAAGTAGATATTTCCTCTCCAGTAGTTCCTAGCTAGGTTGACCCCCTAGAGTACTCAATCAAGTCGTTCTAGGCCTAGTTATTCAACACTTTATTTCGGATCCTGACCCTATAACGAGAGACCCTACATCTTACCTGAGGTACTTTAAGTATCTTTTTTAAATTTCCGTGTACATCAATAAATGACACTTTCCAAATTGTATTATCCACCTCAAGTACGCAACCCATTATGAAAGTCAACATGATTGGCTGTTGTCCCAATGGAAAATACATTAGATAGGTGGGGACGGAGAGCATAGGATACGGTACGGTAATATCACCAGGCCAAGTAGGAGAGAGAGCTAAAGTAAAATACGCATCTCAATTAAGAGTTAGGTAAGGTCAGGGAAAGGGGCGTAATAATGTAAATGTGATAGGAGATGAAGGGTGTTGGAATAGGCAGCATTTCTTCTCTACTGTCCCACGATTATCAAGTAAGTGATGCTTGATTCTCCTAATCTAAAGTATCCCATTGTCCGCCAGATTACGGACCGTGCCATGCCATTTCGTTCTGGCGGCTGGGCAACAGAGTACCGCTACACAGTGGTACTAGGCTAGTGGGGAGGATGCTCGGAAGCATCTCTTTCTTCCCTTGCCAATCCCTCATCCTTTACCCCCCAGCAAGGACTGGCACCTCTACGCGGTGATGGGGACTAGTAGTCTATTAAAAAGGCGAAGCCAAGTCCAGTCCAGATAAAATCTATGGGATATCAATAGATCTCGTAGTAATGAAATTAAGTACTATTCTTCTACACATCTATAAAGTGGGCCCAAAGACTTCGTAAAGAGTTAGGGATTGTGCTGAGTATAGTTCTCGAGAGTTAATCTCCCTTTACGAAGTAGGATATTCTACGAATACTACTAATAAGAGGCTCTATCTGAGCAAATCTTTATACTAAGCTGTTCCGTGCTTCTTTAGAATTATATAAGGACTAGAATTCTTCACAGAGAAGGCTTCTCTACAGGGATTATATCTTATCGCGGCTGTATAGTAAAACAGTATAAGAGAGAGTGTGTGGGGTTCGAGTCCCCAATGAGTCTGGTCTACAAGTTGTAGCTCTCGCCACTCTTTAAAACAAACATAAGGCCTCATCCTTCACCTTGCCAATTCGACCTACCGCTACCGCAGGATGGATTACTATTCTTCCTTTGTCACTCCTCTTGCTAGGGCTTATACAAAGTTTCAAATCATGCGCATTAGAATTACCATACTTTTCTACGGAGTAATCATCACTACATTTAACAGCCATAGAATTCTTATTTACTGAGTAAAAACAGTAAAATACTTTACTACTACTGTAACGAAAGGATCCTACGAGACAGAAACAACTGTTCTAATGCGCCGGCTGTATTAGCGGAACGCTAACTATCCCAACTTCAGCTTTCTCCGATGCTGTGCCATGCGGCCACGCCGAAATGCCTTGTCTCCGTACCCGCTGTCGTCTGGCAGCCGATACATCTACTGCAGGCTGCATGCTGAAAGCGACGCTGAAGATCCATCAGTCAACCATGTAGTACCACGATTCTACTAGTACCCTACTAGACAGGCTGACTGGCAGCTCGCAGAGACAATTTTTATCACCTAGCAACCTCTTTCCTCTCGAGCTTCTTGTATGACGCGAAGGGATTTGGACATTGCCCCTCAGAGTATGGATTCTAAAACCGCCGATTCAGGCATGCACGCAGAGGCATTAGATTTGAGCGCGAAGAGATCATGGGATCTGTCGAGAGCTGACCGTAATGGTGTTTGCCTTATCCCGTACCTGACCACCGCCCTCCTTTCCACCTGGCCTTCACTGACATTCCTATTCTTGTACAAAGGCAGCCGAGTGCTTCTCCAGATGATCCATTGGTAAGGATCTAACACCACTCTTCACTTGGAGTAAGAAGCTTACATCAGCCCCCAGAATTGGTCCCTCACCAAGAAGAATGTCATTTTCGGTACAGTCTGCCTGGTATTCTTTGCCGGCGTCGCTTCTGTCAACGTCCACCAACTTGCGTAGGTGATACTGCAACTGCCTTCTGCCCAGTCGTGCCGCTCATCAAATGTCCTCAAACAGGTATGTCAGACAAGCAAGCTACTATCATAAATCTCCAGTCGAATTATCTTATTCCATCGCCGCCGGTGTTGCAGGCCAGATGGGCGGACCGCTTCTATTTATCCCGATCTCTTCCATCGTGGGTCGATCTTCACTCATTTTCTGGTCTTTGTTTGGTTCGCTGGCGTCCAATATCTGGGCGCCGTTAATGACTGGGCCCAATCACTATATTCCATTCGTCATGTCACGAATGCTGGCAGGACTTTTTGGGAGTATTCCTCCAATCCTGGCAAACGGTTTCATCATGGACCTCTATTTCCTTCATCAAAGGGGCAAAGCATTTACCGTACTCGAGGTTGCGCTTCTTGCCTCGGCAGTCGCTGCCCCTGTCTTTGGTGGCTTTATTGCTGATACCAAGCCATGGCCCGATGTTTTCTGGTGGCTTGTTGCCTTAACTACTATCTCAATCCCCTTAGGTATGGCAGCTCAAATCTCAAAATTCGCGTGCTTACCTATAGATACAGCATTCCTGTTCTTGGAGGAGACGGGCTTTGCAAGGGATGCAAAGTCCGAGCCTCTTCCCCAGCGTCCGAGTTCGTTCATGTCAAACAGGGTCGCGACATTCTTTCCTGGTACTGCTGTTGTACACCAGACGACGGGCTCTCATATTGTAGGTCGTTGAGCGACATCTTAGCCTCGTATCCCAGTTGACGAATTAGGTCACACGTTATTTTACGCCAATCAAGATTGGCCTGTCGCCAGTAACCATGATCATCGGTCTCTTCGTTATCTGCATCTACGGCTTTGCTGTAGGCTTAGGAATAATAGTTTCGATATACTTGCAGACGCCAGAAAAGGTAGGAGGCTACGGCTTTACACCAAAGCAGAACGCAGAATGTGGGTGACTCCCCAATATTGATTGGTCTCCTCACAACCACTGACGTTGGGACATCTAGTCAACTTTGTTCAGTGGGCCGGCCTCGCTCTATGTCTGATTTGCGGCGCTTTCCTCAATGACAGGGTTCCCCTATGGATATCTCGTCGCAGGGGTGGTGCCTGGCATCTTGAATACCGCCTTTATCCAATCTTAATAGTCGCAGCTGTTTCTCCTATAGGATTTGGTATTTTTGGAGCTGGTATTCAGTATGCCGTCGTTACGCCAACTGCCACATAAGACAATAGCTGACTTACCAAGGTATCATCTCCACTGCATGGTTCTAGCTCTCGGGACATTCCTCGTCGTCTTCGGCGCATCTTACAGTACTCCCATATCTGTGAATTATATCATCGAGTGTTTCAAGACTTCGCCGCTCGAGGTCGCCGTAATTATGAATGTTTATCGCCAAATCTTGGCCCTCGCTTTACCATTCTTCATCATCCCTTGGGAGGATGCCGTGAGCGCAGGCTGGCAAGTGTTCCCCCGATTTTTGGACAGCTTTGATGCACACACGCTGATCCGCGGGGACAGGCTTTTCGGGATGATGGCGTTCTTCTGCGTCTTCTCCACCATTCTTTTGAGTATGGTGATCTGGAAGGGGCCGGCTCTCCGACGTTGGAGCTTGGGAAAGGATCCAACCGAGGACGGAGTCAGGATCATTAGCTTAGACCGGTCATCAGATGTATCGCTTGAAAGATGAGCGTAGCTCGGATCTTCTGAGAGTAGTGAGAGTTCATCTGGCATAGGTGACAAATATGCATTAGGGCCTGGTGCGGGTGGTGGGACGGTCCATCGTATGAACCGTTTCTGGCGGCTGAAGACTTCCGTACAACACGACAGACCCATCATAATCGTCAACCTAGTTGGGACATGAACTGGTCGCAAGATGACAACTGAAAGATGAATGTGAATAAGAGGAACATTAATTACGGTGAAAAGGTATGTATGCCCTGCCATCAAGATGAAATCGCTAATTAGAGTATTAGCGTTTTTTTTATTACGCGTTTTACTACCTAATATCTAGCATAAAGTATTCTTCTGCTGAGCATATGCTGAATATCTAACCCCTGCCGAACATTCGTCTAACCCTACCCAACTATCGCCCGCGAACAAGGGATCCCCGTCATCTCCTAACGGCCCCGCACTTACTGACAGCCAAATTCTGCTTTTACTGGGACCATCCCCAGCGTTGCATTCCATCCCCACCGCTCTTTCGCACATCTTCCAGCCCCCAGAACCATTCGCCCCTTATCGAACTACCATGTTGTCGCTCCTTCTCTCCACCCTGGTCATATGGACTTCTTATGGCGTTGCTTTGGTGGTCTACCGGCTGTACTTTCACCCTTTGGCAGGCTTTCCGGGGAGGAAATTAGCCGCTGCGACGCGATGGTATGAGTTCTACTTCGACTGTGTGAAGGGGGATGGGGGCTAGTATATGTGGGAAGTTGAGCGCATGCACGAGCAGTATGGTATGTGTGTGGCTTGCCTACCACCAAATATCTGTAAAAGCATTAGGTCGTGGAGAAGAAATCTTCCTTGGTCATGTTCTCCACCTACGCTTCCTGCTCTATTCGAGATGGTTGCTAAGGCTAGCCTTACTCGCTATTGGTCCAATTATCCCTGTCACCCCGGACGAGATCAAAATCAAAGATATCGCATAGGTACTACGACTCTCTATACTCGATATCCCAGCCTCGCGATAAATATGGCCCGTCGGCGAGCATGGCCGGAGTGCCTTTATCCGGTAAGCACCCATTTATTAAAACACCGCTGTACGAGTACATTCCCGTAGACCCACACGGACATAGGCAAATCCCCACAGCATTTTCATATCAAAGACGCCATATCATGCGCGCCTGCCGTGTGCTCGTGCGTCGAGAGTCATGCGTGATTGAGAGTTGAGGATATATATGAACGCGCTATACCTATAATACGCCCAAGTCTCTCAACGAAAAGGAGAGAACGTATAAGAGGAAAAGAGGAAAAGAAAAGACGAAAGAGGAGGAGCAAAAGAAACAATATCACCCGTCCCATCCCATCCCCACTCTCCACCCTTTCGTTCCGAGAACCAAAAGAGGCGCTTTATGCTTTGCTTTATGTACTACCAAGGTATACAAAGTAGGTAGGTAGGTATGAGATTGGTTTCAGAGAGAGGGAGGGTTTGGATGGCTACTGTTTGGTTGGTTGGTTGGTTGGTTGGTTGGTTGGTCGGATGAGTGAGTGAGTGTTGTAAGTGAGCTGTTGTAAGTGGAAGGAGGATGGCGGGTAGCTTCGGTGTCTGTCATTTCACGAGGAACGATGTTTGATTTTTATCAGAAGGGATGGTTTGGAATAAACGGTTCAATCTCATAGGATTTGCGTTTCTCGCTGGCGCTATGCTGATAGGTATTTCTGTCTAAACAATATATACGAATCCAAAGACATTTTACATGAAGGGGACGCCTGTCGGCGGGGTCATAATTTCGTCATGCCTTCTCATTCTGCACCTTCGCCGCCTTCCTCTGCTTCCTCGCAGCCGGGCTGACTGCTCTCCTAATAGTCTTCAAGCCACCAAGGTAAAGCCAGGAGCAAAGGAACACAACAAGGATGTTGAAGACGCAGTAAGCCCAAAAGACACCATAATCCATCCACTTGTGACTGTAGAAGACGTTGAACCCAGCTGCAAATTCGTCACCAGTGGCATACTGACAGAATTCACAAAGACCGTTGCTGCCATTTTGTACATAACCGCCGGCTTGTGCGATGAAGGCGGCGGTATACGACTGGCATGTTTGACCGGGTGGAGGTGCGAATCGAGCAAATTCCGAGGAGGAACAGATGACGGGTCGGCCATGGGTGGCAACTGAAAGTAAACCTTCCAGCAAATAGCGGAAAGGTGTTAAAAAATACATCCAGGAGCGCCAGAACTAGATGAAAGCGAGTCAGCATCTTGTAATCGGACGGTTGGAAAGTGGAGCGCTTGAGGCAGTTACTTACGTGAGGAAGCGCAACGTAAGGCACGACGACACCACAAAAAGAGACGACGAAGAGGAAGAAGACGGGTACGAGGAGAGAAGCTAGCAAGTCGTTCGGCGAGAACGAAGCAATCGCTTGACCAAAGCCAACGTAGAAGAGCTCGAAGAGCATGAGCATCATCCATGTGTACGCATCGTCGAACTTGCTTGAGCCACGGCCCACGGCGCCCCACCACCAGCAATTGAAGTAGATGGTTCCTGCGACAACAGAGTATGGGATCTCAACCAGAATTGCACCACAGGTGAACGCGAACCAGGAGTATATTTTCGAATTCGCCTCGCGATTTTTGTAAATTTTGCGGAAGTGCAGATACTTCGGCTGCAACTGCTGTATCAAAGGTGGCGCGATGGTCAGAGTCATGAAGATGGAGAAGAGGCGCGACTGCATATCGATAATTTCATTCCCGATGTGATAGAAGGTAAAGGTGTTGAAAAGGCCGGTGAAGATGTGGAGCATGAACTTCCCAATCATGTAATCTGGATCTCGCCAGTAGGCAACGAAGCTGCGATGTACGACAGTGTAGACTTGTGTGCCGAGAGGCATAGCGTATTCGCGATCATCTCTAGTGCTTTTGCCTACCGAGGTATTTCGCCGAGAATCGATCATCGATTGGATTTCCTTCGTACGGTCGTCGTGTTCGGGTGATGAAGCCCAGACTTCGCCCCAGTCCTTACCCTTGTACGTAGGATCACCAGCACCGATGGATTCGAGCATGTATTCGGCAGGATTGGCGCGAGGCGGGCACTTGTGGGCACCATTGCGTTCGAAATAGTCAATCAGGCGACGAGAGTCTTTACCAAGCTCTCCGTGATAGACCATATTTCCCCCAGTCTTCAGTAGGATGAGCTCGTCGAAATATTCGAAGAGGACGCTCGAAGGTTGATGGATGGTGACAAGCAACGCCTGGCCACTATCTGCTAGCTTGCGAAGGAAGCGGATAATGTTGAAAGCCGCGCCAGAGTCAAGACCTGACGTAGGCTCGTCTAGGAACATGAGAAGTTCTGGTTTGCTGGCAAGCTCGACACCAATAGTCACTCGTTTGCGCTGTTCTTGATTCAATCCTGCGCCTATTGTGCCGATTGTTGCTCCAGCAATACCCCGCATCTCGAGCAGGTCGATGATCCGTTCACAGTATTCGTATTTCTCTTCGATTGGCACCTCCTTCGGCTGTCTCAGGAGTGCTGAGAATCGCAATGCCTCGCGGATCGTAGCCGTAGGTTCATGGATATCCATCTGCTCAGCGAAACCAGTGGCTCTTTGGAAAGAGCGTGGTAGAGGTCTCCCATCGACCAAAAAGTCCCCAGTCACTATGCCGAAGTTGATCCTCTGGGCCAGAGTATTAAGAAGTGTCGTCTTGCCGGCACCAGAAGAGCCCATAAGCGCCGTCAGTTTCCCTGGCCTAACGAAACCTTGAACGTCATTTAAAAGCTTCCTTTCACCCTTCTCATATGGTATTGTATAGTTGACATTGGTGAACGTGAACATAGATTCGTTCTTGGCAACCCCTTTGACAGCTTCGGAGTCGGAGCTTGTAGAATCCTCTGCAGATTTCTCGCCCCCTGAGGTATCAAGTTGTTTCTCCTCGTCCTCTGGTATACTACCTTTATCCATGGCCTGAGCAACAGATTTTGGGACCTGACCACGTTTGAAAACAGTCAAGGCTCCTCCGCCTGCATTTGGCTTCTGTAGCTCCATACCGATCATCGTGAGCACGACGAAGAAGATCCAAAACCCTGCGATGATACCAAAGTTACGCCAAAGATGGTCTCGCTTGTACGTGTAGGCAGACTGGATATAATCGGCTCCACTAACGGTTGTCGACCCAGGTTGACTTCCCTTAAGGAGACACGCCTGATATTGGGGAGTCGCGCCTGGCCCTTGTGGGACTATGTACGGCGGTACGCACTGAATCTCCAAATTGTAGAATTCGTTCGACATCAGAGCTTCAAACCCAAACTGAACAGGATCGATGAAGATAAGCCATCGGAACCACGGATGCATCTTCTGTGGTGGGATCAAGTAACCAGTGTAGACAATCAAAGCTTGGATGGCGACACCAGTCAAGCGAGTCGCCGTATCCAAAGACTTGCACAAAGCCCCAAGAGATCGGAAGAACGAATACATCGTCATTGTGGTGATCCATAGAATGAGCAAGCTGATGAAAAACTGCGAAGCTGTCCTCGATAGATTCGCCATGAAGTATACAACGACGTCGAATATAGTGACTTGGATGAGCACGAGAGGCATGTCGACGACGGTTTGAGCAATAGCGTAAGCCGAAGGCCGGTAGAATGAGCTTGTAAGGATATTAGCATAAGCATTTCAGATATGGTCAGATTGAGACCTACAAGCTTTTGTGCTTGAGTAGAATGGGTCGGCTCGAGAAGGCAGATGTCAACTCTGCTAGAGCAAGCAATGCATTGAAGAGCAACATGAAGAACATTACACCTCCACGCTCAAAGACCCCGGACGAGGTCTTGGGCATATTGAAGAACAGAGAGCCGACAATGAGAGCTTGAAAGAGGATACCACCCCATTTGCCTTCAAGGGATTGCCTGTCTCCAATCATGACTAGGAATTGACGATGAGTGCAAGCCCAAACCTGCTTGTGATATGGAAGGGTGTAATTCTTTTCCTTGGTAGCTTTCGTTGCGGCCGCCAGGCGTTTCTGTCTCTGTTGTTCTACCTCTTGCTCGAACGCCTCGATGTCGCGGACGTTAGCCTCGAATACAAGACTCTTCTTGTAAGCAGCTTCGAATTGGTCCGTTGACCGAGGGATGTGATGTTCGTAACCCTCTCTTACTTGACGCTCATGGGGGTCGGTGACAGATGTGAGGAAGTCGGCGGTCGTCCAGCGTGGCGGTCGACGGAAGCCAAGGTTCTCGAAATAAGCAGCAGCCTCTTCAGTCGATCCATAGTATAGACACTTTCCTTCATCGATCAAAATCACCTTGTCGAACAGATCGTACAAACTCTCGCCGGCTTGGTAGAGCGCAACAGCTGTAGAGATGTGAGCCATGTTCGTCAGCGAGCGCAAAGACTGCACGTATTCGAGGGCCGTGCTAGCATCAAGTCCCCTGGTAGAGTTGTCCCAACATTGCGTGCTCGCTTTGGTGATCATGGCTTCCGCGATGCTCACACGCTTTTTCTCCCCTCCTGAAACCCCTCTTATGAACTCGTCTCCTACTTTGGTATTCATAGTGTGCTCGATCCAGAAGAGCTTCGATACCACACGGAGAAATTCCTTGACATAGTCAGCCCGACTTTCGCCTTCGTTGCGAGACGCCTTTCCGGGCGTTCGAGTCTGCAAGGCGAACTTTAGTGTGTTTTTTACGGACAATGTAGCATAGTGTAGATCATCCTCGGGATTATATAGGACTTCCCCACGATAATGTTTGCCCATACTCTTCGCATCTGTACCACCGTATGTTACATCCCCATCAATGCTCTCATATCCGAATCTTTGGTTTGCCAACACCTTCAGGAACGTCGAGCAGCCAGACCCAGGACGCCCGAGTACGAGTAGCATCTCGCCGGGACGTACACAGCCGGTGAAATCATCCAGGATGGTCCTGATTGGAGGCTTCCCAGCGACCTTCTTTGGTCCTCCTGTGAATAGAGATGCTAGTTTCCTTGGGATTGCAAGGAATGGATCACCCAAAGTTGGCTGTAACGCTGCACCTAGCCCCACTCCTTTGACCGTCAAGTTCCTGAATACCAAACCAACGTGTCTAGTCTTCTCGTCTTCCGAGTGTGCTTGTCGATCCTTGCCGAACATGCGTGACATCAGTCTCTCGATCTCAGCCTGCTCTTCACCTGCCGCGCTTGCTTCATCTTCGGTCATGAACGAGCCCTGTCGACCGCTTTGATTTGTCCTCCTTCTGCTCAGTGCTCTGAAAAGATCATCCTCGGTCATTCGAGACGATGTTGTTTTTCGCAGGCCGGGGCGAACAGTGGCTTGTGTGGATGGGCCAGTCTTGATGGGCGCGAAGCCTCCACGCTCATCTTCCTTTTCGTCCTCCATCGATTGGCTTTCTCTGGAGACTGGTGTGACTTCATTCGGTGGGGCGCGCTCAGTAGTAGGTACAGCTTCCGATTGCGAGTCGGCTGGAGAGGGTACAGCGGTCTTGTCGTCACCTGAAGAAGCTTCTGCTTCGACTGCTGCGAATAAGCCGCCATTGGTATTTGAGGAAGAAAGGATGTCATCGGAGGAGACATTGGTTATTGGAGGGTTGTTGTCGGAAGATGTGTGAGTGTGTAGGGTTTCTGCAGGAGCAGGATACTGTCGGCGAAAGCTATTTGCAGATGCTGAAGGCCATGCTCCATGCTCAGACAAGTGTGGCCTCTCAGGCTCGTCAAAGGAGGCCATGTCGAGGCTGAACAATGGCAGGTGGTACAGGATTTATTAGTGAAGAATGTGTGAGCAATATAATGGGAAGTGCGTTAGTAAGTCCGCCGCTGGGGTAATCCAGTCGGGATCGGGCCATGATCAATTTGCCATAGAGATAAAAAGCGGTGGCAGATGGATGCTGTTTTTTTTGTGTATGTCGTAATCGTAATTCATAAAAAGGTCAAGGGCAAAAAATGTAAGCTGCCCCCTTCCCACCCCTCCAACCTATCTGCAGTTTATTCGAGGACAAGCAAATGTGGCAATAATCAAACAATGGCAATTGAATGCATATCCGCATGATATCCTTTTCCATAATATCATCCTATCATTTTTCCTCGATTCCCCTCTATGCTCTTGCCCTTCGGATTTTGATAAATAGAGAAGTGTCATGGCGTCATAAATCTTACGCCTTTTTTTTTTGGCGCTTCGGTAACGCGAAAAAGTCCGCGCGCCGAAAGCCTAATTCTTACGGTGTTCGAGAGGGACCAAACCCCTTTTTATTATTTGAACCACAAAATCAAAATCATGAATTATCCCAACTCTATCGTATTCAATATCTATAAGTCTAATTAATCTTATACGAGTTCTAATTACGATTCTAATAGTACGTAATCGATATATCTATCTATACGCTATTATCGTGTTCGAGAGAAATTAACTCTTTTTTATTATTCGCTCTATTGAAATTAAAACTTTCTTTTAATTTCTAATAATAATAATAATAAGAAGAAGAAGAAGAAGAAGAAGAAGAAGAAGAAGAAGAAGAAGAAGAAATACTACGAATAAGAATAAACTAATTATAATATATTAAATATATTAAGAATAATAGTTTAGAAAGAAATAAATATAGCTAGAAAGATCTTTATAGCGCTTAGTTCTATAATTAAGTTTAAGTTTAACTATAATTTAATATAAAGATTCTATAATTATAATAGTAAATTTACGGGTCGGAAAGGTGTGGTATTGTCACGGTTTTCCTGTATGCCAAGGGAAGATCGGGGAAGGATCGGGCAGGCTAGGCCAAATTTGTATTAGTTTCCCCAGCAGATCTCCGCCACTGCGGCCCTTAGAATTCAATAACTTTTTTCAATCATTAATCCTAGACCTTTCCCATGACAATATGATAGCAACGCTTAATTTTAATATTAACTAACTGTCGAATCGTTTAGAAGAAGTCCTTCATTAATATATCTTACTTATCGTTATCGAATCCATCAAATAAGTGAGCTATTAGATTAGTAAGATCTTATTAGCTTTCTTTGCTCTTTGCTCTTTATCAATTAGTCTTATAAATTAACGCTAGCTACTTTAGTAGATAGATAAGTACTCTATCTCGCATTTAATATCCAGGAATTTATTGTTATTAGCCACAAATACGCTGATTTAATATTTAACAATATTAAGGAGATTTGTAAGTATCTCACGTTTAACACTCTTAGGCCTATTAAATCGATATCTATTATTAATTCTACTACTAATTCATTAAGAATAACTATTTATTTCTTTATTTAAGATTGTTAATTATCTAATTAAGTCGTTAATAAACCTACTTTTCGTAAATCTATTCGGCGTTTTAAGTAAGTCACTTAGTCTCTTAGAAACTTACTCTTTGATTCTTCTTCTACTAAAAATACATTTAATCGATTATTAACTAATAATAATTCTACTAATATTAATAATAATTCTATTGATAATAATCGTGATTCTTTATTAGATAAATCGTTTTCTCTATTATCGCCTCTATTAGAAAGCCGTGAGGAATTAATAGCTACGAATACTACTATCGATGATTCGAACTCTTTTTATCGTAGATTATTAAGTTAAACTATATCGGAGATAACTATTAATTTCACAGCCCAATAATTATAAGATATAATCAATAATACTATCAACTCCGTCGTTATAAATGTTATCAATAATTTATAATTATCTATTAAATTAAGGGGAGAATAAGGCCCGCCTGGAGAGCCCGGATCTGCCACTATGAGTGTAGTTGTAGCAAGTTCTAATAGCAAATGGAATGCTATAGAATTAAGCTATTTCGATTCTTTTCTGGATAAGTCTTACGAAGAGGGTGAGATTGTAACTGTTAAAAAGAACGTATATTATCGCAGTGTGATTCTACTTATTGAAAAAATTTATAATTTGATAGCTATAAAAGGAGAAGCTATAATTCGTATTAATGTAAATACTTATTTTCGTGATTCTACACTTGCTTAATATACTTTAGAGCTATTAAATCTAAAGCGAAGAGGTCTTCGTGTAGAAGGTAGTGAAGTGAAAGAATAATATAGAGCTCTCTCTATAAGATTTAAGAAGTTATCGGGAGTGACACTCTTAAATTTAACTATAGAGAAGTATACGTTAATAGATGCTCGTTCTCGACGAGAGTCTGCTAGCTATATATAAGCAATAGTGAGGTATATAAAATTAGCTAATATTAATGGTATTCAAAATTAGTTGACATTTGTCTATCAAGGAATCGTATCAGAGCTACGAGTCTTTGTCGACCCACCAAATTCAGCTACTATCATTGCAAGCTTTATTCAAATGCTTAACATGAAGAAAGTAGCTTGGTTCGAGCTATATACTCGCCAATAGCAATATTAAACTTTCGTTCAAAGGTCTCAGCAATAGCATTATAATCAGTCAAATCAGTAGAATCAATAGCGTGAGAATATCTATCGAAATGCGCTGAGAAATGCATTTTAACAAGACTTCTCATCAACTTCAATTCGTCAAGATTAGTAGAATTCTCAGTTATTTGAATAGTAGTAGCAATACGAGCAGCCGTACCGTCAGCAATTATTATTTCGATCTTCTAACTCCTATGATTAGAATACTTACCGTCCTTAGCAATACGGCTATCAATTAAATCCTCGCTACGATTTACGACCATAGCAAGACTCGAATTAAAGGTCTTTCATGTAAGCTAAAGGGTAGCAAAACACGTCAGGTTTAACGAATCGACTATTACAAATAGCAGATCGAAAATTCGAAAGTTCAAATAATCCCGGAAATCGTTAACAATTTTAGTAGAATTTTAGATTTAAGGCTACTACTTATCAAGCAGAAGCGATCGAAAATAAGTAAGAGAATCCTAATTAAGCGAAAGAAAATACGCTTCAATAGAATACTAAAATTAATAACTATTAAGATTAGTAATTAGATCATGATTTTAATAAGTTGAATAATTAATATTATAATAATTCTTTTGCGGGATACGTGGGTATTTAAACGTATTATAGGAATTGTAATTTAACTTTTCCTTCTAAGTCGAAATTATATAAGCATTTATAAGTCGAATATTATTCTAAATTAATACTTTCGGTAAATATATAAATGAATATCGATATCTTTATTATAAAAATAATTTAATTAGACTTCAAGGATAGAGCTAGGTTAGATACTAATTTTAGCTTTCGTGACTAAAATTACGTTTATATTTTATTACGATTTATATCAAATGTAGCTAAGAATAAGAAAGAATATACTAATTTAGGGACTAATATAATATTGGTCGATAAATAATAACTTTTGTCTCTTCTCCCTAATGTGGAAATTAGAAAGATATTATCTTATCTGCGTGTTAAAGAGCTTAATTTTATAATGTATAACACTAATAAATATATGCTTATTCTTATATATCTCTCAGGTCTCAAAAGAAATAATAATAAGACTCTTACTTATATTACGAGAGAGATTTATTTGATTAATAATTTGAAGGCAAACCTATTAATGGAGAATAACATTATGGAATCGGAGAAGATTATGCTTAATGTAAGTAAGAACGAAGCACATATCGATAGTTGTGATATTATTATTAAAATTACAATTTATAATGCCGACCAATACATAAAACGATTAATTCGATTATAAAAGACACTTATTATTGCATCGAGAGCTTAGCAAATTCTATCTATAATTACGCCCAAGAATTTACCTAATAGAGACTTTATCTTCGAACCTGCAAAGCAGTATAATTTAATTATATATACTTATATAATTAATATTAATATTGCTAGTGTGATTATTAAAAATAAGACTAATTATGCTATGTAAATTCTCAAGAAATTACATTTAAGAATACTATAAGAAGTCGACTACGAAAACGTCTTCTTTATTACTATAGAAATACCTTTAGTTAAACACTCAAAATTATCGAATTAAATAAAGAAAGCAGTTACTTTTGCGGCTATTACGTTAATAAGTCTAGCTAATAGTTTTACGTCTTTAGTTAATTATGCTAAAAGTAAAATTCTTAACAAAATCTTAGGTGGTGAAAGCATAGAATTAAAGCTTTCTAACGATATAATAATTTATGGAAATAAGCTAAAAAGGTAGCAATTGACTAACTTAGTTAATGAGTTTCCGTCTCTCTGAAAGAATAAAGATTTTGTTAAAGTGCTATAAAATAAATAAATAAAGCTTTCTCTACGGGATAACTAGCAGTTGAGACTATTTAATAATAAGAGAGCGAAAGTCTATTTCCTTAATTTGATAGATAAGATAATAATTAATAAAATCTTTAATGCTCTGCAGCAGTAAGGTCGACTAAAGTATATTAAGCAATTAACTTTATTTAGCTATTCTATCTTCGTTATTTAAAAAACTCTATTAAATAGTGAAAGAAAGAATAGAGTAGTAATTGATATTCGTGGGCTGAATGATCTTATTATATCAGACGTCTATTTCGTGCCTCTTTAATCTAATATTATCTCGAAGCTACTTAATTACACTTATCTAATAGTGCTAAATATAGTATTATTCTTCTATTAATGACTTATATATCTCGACTATCGATATATGCTTATAATAATTACTCACCGCGGGTAAGAAATATTCAACGTTTCAATTATAGACTATATGAACTTAATTATCTATGTATAAAGAAGAATTAATTATATTCTAAGAGCTCTCAAAGATTTCGCTTAGGCCTATATTGATGATATTGTTATTGAATCTAATAGCTTCTCTAAGCACCTCTATCACTTGAGAAGACTTTTTTAGCTACTAATTAAGTATAATATCTCAATCGCCTCTAAAAAGACCTTTCTAAGATACTCAAATATTAATCTACTTAATCGATATGTTGATTCTTTAAAAATGACTACTGTAGATGATAAGCTCAAAGCGATTATTAAGCTAAACTATCCCGCAATTCTTAGAGACTTAGAGCATTATCTCGGTCTAATAGGCTATCTTCGTAGCTTAGTTTATTACTATATATAACTTATAGCACTCTTATAGAATCTTAAGACAAGGCTTTTAAAAGAAGTCTCATTAAAAGACAATTCCCGTTGTACGTATTCTTCACGCTTTAAATTATCTTTATTAAATAAGACGAAGAAGACTAATTTTAATAGCTTACAAGCAGTATTATCTCAATCTTCTATGCTTATTCATCACGATCTCAATAGATCAATTTGAATAGATTTAAATACTTTAAAAGAGTTCGGTTTCGAAGTATAGGTCTTTCATGTCAACGGAGAAGTTAGTTCGAATAAATAGCCTTCCCGCACTACAATTTAAATAATTATATTTCTTTCTCGAGACCTAATTTAAGCTAAGAAGAACTACTAATCAATAGAGCTAGAAGTAGCAGACTTCGTCTGAGTGCTTAAGAAAATAAGGTATCTAGTAGACTCTTCGAAGTATACTACTATTATTTAGATAGATTATTCTATTATTCTAGATATCATAAAACAATTATTTATTACTTCAACGAATTTTATTATAAGAATAAACGTTCATCTTATTAGAGCTTCTCAATTTCTTAGATAATTTCGTCTCGATATTCGATACAAGTCTAGAAAGAAGCATATCGTCCCCGATATACTTTCAAGACTCGCAAGTGCTAACAATATATCTTTTTCTAATAAGCATAATAAGCTAAATACTCTCTTCACTATTATACTTATAGAGATAAGTTCTACGTTTCTTAAAGGCCTCGAAGATAGCTATAAGATAGACTTATTCTATATTAGAATCTCTACTTTAATAACTAAGAATAAGAATATCAACGAGAACGTTATTAATTTTTCTTTCGTTCGTGATAGACATATAAACACTACATAGGGATATCAAAATCTTTTCTTTTATGTTAGCAAGCTTATCGACGTGTAGCGCCTTTATATATCTTAAAGTATAATCAAAATCGTTCTTGAGATAGCTTATAAAGATGATTATTTAAGATTTAAGAGGTCTTATAAGAGAATTTCGAATATCTAATATATATATAAATTAGTTAAACATCTCCGGCAGTACATTAGATTCTACCCTTAATATCTTATTCTTCAAACACGTCGATATCGCCCTTATGGCTCCCTACAGTCAATCAAGTCTTCGTTAGTGCCGTTTTATACACTTACTTTAGATTTTATTTTGACATTCTTAAAATTAGTAAATAAAAAACTCGATATTATTTTTTCTATGATAGATAAGTTTATAAAGAAGATAACTTTCGTATCTGACAAAAAGAACTACTCTATCGCTTAATAAGCTGCTGCATTACTTAATAGACTTGATATTATAGACTGGGGAATCTCAAGGGTTTTGCTCACGGATCGTAATAGAAAGTTTCTTTCTAAGCTTTAATCGGAGCTCTTTAAGAAGCTCGGAGTGAACTTACTTTATTCGATTATCTATTATCTTCAGACGAATAGAAGTAGCGAGAGAACCAATTAGATAGCGGAGATAGCATTACAATTCTATCTATATATCATGCAGAATCTCGCTCTCTGGCCATCAGTTCTCTCGCGTATACAAACTCTACTTAATAACTCGATCTCAACTACGATTAATAATAAAACTCTTAACGAACTAGCTTATGGATTTTAACTCAACAGACCACTTAATCTGCTCAGAGAAGCCACTGCATCTCTATCTTAGTCTATCGTTGCTTATATTTAGGTAGCTAATATTATCTTATTTACTCAGATAAATTAAAAATATCACTATAATAGAAAGCATTAATTAATGTTTCTTAAGCAAGGCGATTAAGCTTATTTATAACTACATAAAGGCTATTTCATCTCTATCACTGCTATTATTATTATTAAGCTATCTTAGTAGTATATCGATTTATTCGAAATACTATAGAAAATTAGCAAATAGGCCTACAAATTAGCTATCTCAGGGCATTGGAATATATATCCGGTCTTCAGCATTGCCCAACTAAAGTCTACCCCTGCTTCTAGCTCTAATTCGTATGGTCGTTCTATCTCTAATTAGCTAGATAGTGTGTATGTGAAAGGGGATATTAATGAGTATAAGTTCTGAGAAGTAGAGCGAATTCTTAATAAGCGAGTTATTCGAAAAGATAGAGGCTATATTATATAGTATCTTATTAGATGGTTGAAATACGGGCCTGAATATAATCAATAATATAACGCTAGAGATCTCACCAACTTCGATGACTTAATACAATAGTATAAGGATACAATGATTACTGCTAATGTCATCTAACACTACGTTATATCTACTTATCTTATAGCTGCATTCAAACGACTCAACGAGTATTGTTAATCGGAAATTACTTTTCTTTACTCGATAGCGTTTATGTGATTATTGGGGGGAGATATCAATTAATGATTATTGTTGTTATGGCATTCTAACTACTTCTACATTATATGCTTTCAGCGATATCTAAGCAAGCGAGGTCGCTTGTTTTTTCTTTGTTGTTGTGGGATGTTGTCACGGTTTTCCTGTATGCCAAGGGAAGATCGGGGAAGGATCGGGCAGGCTAGGCCAAATTTGTATTAGTTTCCCCAGCAGATCTCCGCCACTGCGGCCCTTAGAATTCAACAACTTTTTTCAATCATCAATCCCAGACCTTTCCCATGACAGGTATCTATTGAATATAGTCGTTTTTAACTTTTTTTCAACTTTTTTTAAAAAATTATATCTTTTTAATCTATTTATAGAATTTTATAATTATATAAGCGTTCGCTTAAGCTTTTTACGTATTTTTAGAATATAAAAAAAATATTACGTAATATATTTATTAAAAATCCAATGGGAGTATGGGATATCTTATACCTTTCGGTATGGTATTCGAAAAACTAGTTCCATACCATCAAATATATCACATCTTTCCGACCCGTAAACTGTAAATTAATTTAAATAGTTTATTATTATATAGAAAGTAAACTTTAATTAAACTTTAATTATTAAGAGATATTAAAATAAATTTTTTTAATTAATTATTATTAAATTTCTTTTTTAATAATAATAAATAAAAAATTAAATAAAAATTAAATAAAAAACTAAATAATAAATTAAATAATGAATTTAAAAATACTTCTTTATACTCGTAAGATCTTTATATTATATTATATTATAAATATCAAAAACTAATTTTAAATAATAAATAATAAATTAAATAATAAATAAATTAGATCAGGATATATGGATTTTGGTTTTAATGGTTCAAATAATAAAAAAGGTTTGGTCCCTGACTCCCTCTCGAACACCGTAATTCTCTTGCTAGGCAGTTGTAGCCGAGCATCACTTTATCCTTATGCAGAATTTATGCAGAATCGTCATGGATGGCAGGGTTAATGCAGACTTAGTTTTGACAGCGAACAAGTATCACCAAGCCTTGTATTCAAAAGTCTCCTCCTTCCAATGTAATGGGCCACCTAGAAGAAGAGCAACAATGACAGATGCACAGCGACCTGGAGCGCTGGTTGATGTCAATTACTTCGTCTGCACCCTAGGTCAAGCGGCAGCCCTGAATGCAGAGAAGCCGCATTCATACAAGACCGTCAACGACCTCATTGACCTTCAAGCACGACAAAATCCCATCCGTTCTGCAGTTGGCTTCCCCAAACCTCCTAGAATTAAAGACACAGACACCAAATGGAACTACACAGTCTATAGTAAACAAGCCCTGCACACTCCTCACGAGGAACGAGAGACTAATCATGCCGGTGTCAGCTTTCCAAGATTTACAGCATTTATCAACATCGCTGGGGCATAGATTGCTCCAAAATGGCCTGCTATCACCACCAATCCAGTCTTCTAAGACCGTAGCCTTTCTTTGCCCAAGCTCGATAGACTTCCTCTTCGGATGGCTGGCTTTAATGAGGCTGGGATATTCCGCATTTCTGATTGCGTATGTCAATCGTTCATTATTTTAGTAAATCTGCTGATACGAAAATCAAGGTATCAGACCGCAGTGTCAGCCTCCTGCCATCGCGCATCTATGCAGGGAGTGCAAAGTATCGACCTTAATTTATGATGATATGTACGACGGCCTCGCCAAAGCAGCATATCAAAGTATCACAGATTCGTCGTTGGAATTAATTGTTTTGCCAAAGGTAGAAGCCGGAGAAGAGGTCACTGGGCCTGATGCTCCGCTTGCTATACGGCCGCTATCCGAATCCGACGTTGCGTATCTCCACCACACATCCGGCACCTCTACCGGATTACCCAAGCCAATTCCTCAAACTCATCGTGCTGCCGTAGGCGTCCTTCCCACGTTCGATAACGGCTATCAAACGGCAACCTTTACAACCACACCTCTCTATCATGGAGGCGTAGCGGACTGCTTTCGAGCATGGACCAGCGGTGCAATGATTTGGCTTTTTCCAGGTGCAGACGCACCCATCACATCCGTCAATGTGCTGAAATCCCTTGAGTGTGCTCGGCAGGCTATGGAGACTCATCAGGCACCTAGAATCCTGTACTTTTCTTCTGTCCCTTATGTCTTGCAAATGTTGGCGGCGGAAGACGAAGGACTAAAGACTTTAGGGCAGATGGAACTCGTTGGGGTTGGCGGTGCTGCACTTCCTCAGGATATAGGTGATGATCTTGTTCGAAATGGGGTAAATCTAGTCTCTCGATTTGGCAGTGCAGAGTGTGGCTTTCTCATGTCATCGTATCGTGATTTTGCAACCGACAAGGAATGGCAATATCTAAGAAGCAATGCATCACCGCATTTGAAATTCGAGCCGCAAGAGGATGGCTTGGCTGAGTTGGTAATTCTTTCGTCCTGGCCCCACATGGCGAAACGGAACCGAAATGATGGCTCCTACGCAACAGCAGATCTCTTCGCACCACATCCTACAATATCAAACGCATGGAAGTACCATTCTCGAGCAGATTCACAGCTGACATTGATCACCGGAAAGAAATTTGACCCTGCGCCGCTTGAAGATGCAATCGCTACGTCTCCACTACTAAGTGATGTGCTGATATTTGGTAACGGCCGTCAAATCCCTGGCGCTTTATTGTTTCGAGCTGCTGGTGCTGTTGACATGGCAGATGACGAGTTGCTCAGCGCCATCTGGCCGTCGATAGAGAAAATAAACGCCGAAAGCCAGGGTCACACTAGGCTGTCCAAGTCAATGCTGGTGGTGATGCCTAATGATGCTGTTGGTCTCGAGAAAAGCAGCAAAGGTACCATCATGCGCGGCCAAGCCGAGAAAAGGTACGCACGGAAGATTGCACGAGCCTACGATAGTGGTTCTAAGATGTCTGCGAACGGTGTCCTTTCCTCGACCGAACCCAAAGTGGCAGACGACGAGATACCCACCGTTGTATTACAAGTCATTCAACAAGTCTTAGACACTTCGAGTACTATCCCAGAAGAAGGAGATTTGTTCTCTTTTGGCGTGGACTCGGTACATTGCATGCAAATCAGGGCATTGCTACAAAGCAAAATTCTTTCCTCCTCTGCCGACCAAATGCCCCTCAATGTTGTCTACGACTGCGGCACGATCAAGAACCTCTCCAAATACCTTCTCAACCTAGGCAAGGGACAGAAAATGGAGACAGAAGACGAGATTCAGCTGATGCGAGACCTAATACAAGAATACAGCAGCTTCAAGGATCTGACTGCTCCTGTTCCCGCATCTTCAGCCCCAACCAATATCACCAGCTCCTCTAGCGAAGTCGTGATCCTCACTGGAGCTACCGGTGCACTCGGAGCCCACATTCTTTCCCTCCTCCGCTCGTCCCCTCATGTCTCAGAGATCCACTGTCTCATCCGGGCTGCATCTCCAACAGCTGCCAACGAACGAATCTCCAAATCACTCCTAGCCCGCAACAAAGCTCCTCTGAGCTCTACAGCCTCGAAGATCACATGCCACCCATGCAAGCTCTCCGAGCCAGAACTCGGTCTACCTCCTTCCATCTACAGAGATCTCGCTACTCGGACCACTCTTGTCATCCACGCAGCATGGGCCGTTAATTTTAGCACGCGCCTGTCTAGCTTCGTAAAAGACCACATTGCCGGTCTTCGAAACCTCATAAACCTTGCACTCGCATCCCCGAAGACAAGGCCCGCACGATTCCTTTTCTGCTCATCTATAGCCAGCGTGCTTGGTCCCAACACGAGATCTCCCATTCCAGAGCGTGTCTCCCATGACCCCTTATCGGCTTCGCCACTAGGCTACTCCCGCTCAAAATGGGTCGCAGAATTCATATGCGAGCAAGCTCATCTCCGTACGCGACTGAGAGATCATATCACAGTTTTACGAATAGGTCAGCTCTGCGGCGACACGGAAAGCGGCATTTGGAACGTTACTGAAGCCTGGCCGTTGATGCTAAGCAGCGTGAAAGTCACCGGAAGTCTCCCAAATCTAAAAGGAGAAAGGCTAGGCTGGTTACCAGTGGACGTCGCCGCACAAGCAGTCATTGAAACATCGCTACCCAAACCTGCCAATGGCTCACAAATCCCAGTCTACCACCTCCTCAACCCCTCCACCGAAAGCACGTGGGCAGATCTCCTATCTTGGCTAAAAAATGTAATTCCCGTTTTCGATATCGTCACGCCGTCTACCTGGGTCTCGCAACTCGACAATCTTACGGGAGAAGCGGCTAAGCATCCGGCACGCAAACTCATCGGTTTGTGGAAAAACGCGTATTGCAATGATAATGCTAAGAAGAGTACGCAAGAGGAGGAGAAGCAGGAAGAGGTGGTGTTCGAAATGGTTGAAACGAGGAACGTAGCGCCTGCGATGCGAGACGTGAAACCAATCGGCGAAGAACAGTTTAGGAAGATCTGGACTTGGATCGACAGGGAGATGATACATACGGAATAAGAGTTGAAGAGATGGAATTGCGGATGTACCTACCTTCCTGCAAGGCCTTGCCTGCAGCAGCAGCGCACATTAGCACCATATTCCTGTATGGCTAAGAAATCAACATGACTCTGACTTTCACAGTTCAGGCCGAAAATTCTTTATTCTATTCTGATGATAACCCTACAGCCACGCCCTACCCACTCATCCCCCTACCCAGCCCCTAACCCAGAAAGGCAGCTGCCCAATCTCCCCAATCTCCCTACGTAGTTCCCCTTCCACTTGCCCCGGCTATCGCGATATCCTAGCGTTGCAGCATTTAGAAGATAAGGCACTGTACGTTAAAGGACAAGCTGCACAAGCACGATAATGTATCTAAGGTAGATAAGCGCACACTCTCGCTCTCTCTCTCGATAAGCAAAACCCAACGATGAGGTCAATCTGCTGCAGAGTACATAGGTACTTCGACCCACCCTTTTTCCCCACCCTTCGCACGCGATGTACTTCGTACACCTCCTTTGTACTTGCTAGCTCGCAGCAGCAGCGCAGCACAAAAGAAAAATAAAAAAAATGCGCAGCACATTCCGCCCTCATCCAAGCTTTCATCTCCCCAAATGGCGCGTCGAGCAGGTCCCCTCCGCCTTCTCCCCCCCCTCTTCCTCCTCGTCGGGCGGTGCAAGCAGATGGAGCAATAAAGACCTCGATCCCATCCGCCCCCTCGATCGCAAATGGACCGTAGCCTCCCTAATCGCCTACTGGTTCTCCGACGCCTTCAACGCCGCGACGTGGGAGTTCGCCTCTTCCGTCCTCGCCATCGGCCTCTCGTACAAGGACGCGCTGGGGATTGTCGCGACGGCGTTTTTGCTGGTTAGTGTGGTGATCAGTTTGAACGGGGCGACGGGGGTGATATATCATGCGCCGTTTCCGGTGCTGGCGAGGGCGGGGTGGGGGTTTTGGGGGAGTTATGGTACGCCTGATTGATCCTTCTCGGTTGTTGGGTGGGGATTCTGTTTGGGGGAGAAGTGGGGGTGAAGAGAGGCTGATGATGGTGCGTCTGTCTAGTGGCTATAATATCGAGAGTCATACTGGCCATGTTCTGGTTCGCGATCCAGACGGTCAACGGCGGTGATGTGGTCCAAGTCATGATCACGGCCATCTGGCCCAGTTTCGCGAGGCTGCCGAATCATATCCCCGTAGACCAAGGCATCACGACGGCGCAGATGGTGTCATTTTTCCTTTGTGAGTATCAATGATACTGTCCATCCCCGCTGGCAGTATCTTTCGACGTTAGGGACGATGATGTGGTGTGGTAAAGGCTAACCAACTGGCGCGATCAGTCTGGCTGGCACAGATCCCGTTCCTGTACATGCACCCCAACAACCTCCGCTACCTCTTCATCACAAAGTCCATCCTCGTACCCATTTGCTTCATCGCCATGCTCATCTGGGCGTTCCGCTCTACGGGCGGTACGGGGGGACCGCTGCTTTCTTCCACGGCCAAGGCCACCGTAGGGGGTTCTGCGTACTCTTACGCCTGGCTTTCTTCCCTCACATCAGTGAGTTTATATCATGGCCAGAATTCCGATCTGAAAGGTAAATGAGGGACGCTAACGACATCATCAGGTCATTGGCAACTACAGCACCTTGTCAGTCAACATGCCTGATTTCTCGCGCTACAGCAAGGCTAGCGTGAAATGGCAATGGCTGTACGTACCCATGCTCCCCATCGTCTTCACCTTCATCTCCTTCATTGGCATCGCGTGCACGTCCGCCGGACAGGCCCACTACGGCTCCCTGGATTGGAACCCGGCTGCCCTCATCGCCAACTGGCCCAATCGAGCATGCCAGTTCTTCGCCGCGTTCGCCTTTTCCCTCGCCGCGTTGGGCGTCAATATTTCGGCCAACAGTCTATCGGCTGCCAATGATTTGGCAGCGCTCTTCCCTTCTTACATCAACATTCGGCGCGGGCAGCTCATCTGCGCCCTGATCGCATGGGTCATGGTGCCCTGGAAGATCCTGGCGACCGCGAGCGGGTTTTTGAACTTCATGGCGGCTTATAGCGTGTTTTTGGGCCCCATCGCCGCGATCTTGGTCTGGGATTTCTGGTGGGTCCATGATATGAAATACGACGTCGTCGCTCTGTATCATCCCGAGGGGTACGTTTGTCCAGTATTCCCTCCCTCCCTCTTCCCCTCTTAAAAGCACGCTATATCCCGACTCATGACTTTTAAACAGCATATACCGCTACACGTACGGCGTCAATTTCCGCGCCATCGCCGCTTTCATTATCGGCGTGGCGCCCAACCTGCCGGGCTTCATCAACAGCATCAATCCCTCCGTCGACGTCGGCGTCGGTAAACGTCCCTACACCTTCGCGTGGATCCTCGGTTTCGTCATCACGTCGCTGGTATATGTCGTCCTTTCGACCGTGTTCCCGCCGACGGAGACGATGATTTCGAGGGCGGTTCTGCCGGATGAGGTGTATGCGGGTGAGGAAGGGGTTGAGGTGACGGTTGAGGGGAAGGCTGTTGATGGTGATGGGGGGGAGCGAGGGGGTACGGCTGGTGGTGGGAAAAACTGGAAGGAGTTGGAGGATGAGCTGAGGGTTAAGTAGTGTTTAATTCAATGTGTTTTGGCAGTGTGAGGTGCACATCCAAAGAACACCGCCAATTTTCCGTCTACTAAGCGTTTCTTCACTCGTTTCTGTACAATTCTGGTTTTCTTGATTTGACTGAAACCTGGCGTTGCTCGGTATCGTCTGCTTCAGCTATAATGATCGACGTCGCTCGTCTTCCTTCATCTTAAATGAGACCAGCGGGAGACGGTTCTCAGTCAAGCCTAGGCATCAGGAAAGCATGCACACTCTGTAGGGTCGAGCGCGAGGGGTTGGTATCAGGCTTTGCGGTTGTGATAGTGGCGAGACGTCTGCGAACGAGAGCTTTGTCCATTGGCGCACCGGTGGCATGGCGACTGAAACGGTCTACAAGGATAAAGGTCAGCTGATGAGCGATACGGACTGTGCATGGAAGAGGAAGAAAAGAGCAACTCACAGTTATCGTCAAAGAACAGGCAAAGTACGGTCAGCGCAACCCCAACAGACAGATCTTTTCCGGTGAGACACAAGAATATAATCTTTGGTGCAGAGCTGTAGTCCGGAAGATTGGCAATGAATGGAGGGATGTGAGGTAATTGAGAGCGAAGAGCTCGACTGCCTAGCTTCCCATCGCCACATGATAGATTCAGGACTCTCTTCACTCCATCGTACTTGTTCTCCTGATCTGGCGTCGAGGGCGCGGTGCCACCACAGATAACAACACCGTCATATTGCTGGGTCTGCGCAGCGCCCGACAAAGTGCCGATGTAGAGCCTTGTGGAACCAATCTTTACAGCGTCACCACTAGCAGCACTATGACCCTGATCCATAGTGATCAGACCTTGAATGAGATCCGGCATGTTCTCCTCGACTGCTGCTAGAAGCTGTTCACTGTGCCTCCAAAATAAGGTTGGCGTTAGGCCCTTTGACCACCCTTCACTGTCGTCTCCAGCTCCTTGAATGTATCCATCTTCCGTCATCTCTGCGCCAAACACACGTCTGGATGCTGTACAGCAGATTATGGTGTGGAAATCTGTGGAAAGAGTAATATCGTGTGTAGACATTGAGTCGGGGGTAACCCAGGATGGTCGGAGTGGCTTCTTTAAGACCGAGCGTAAGAAGGATATGTCAAGGCTGAGATCCTATTTCGTCAGCTTTGGGACTTCACAGCTCAGGACATAAGTCTTGTTTACCTTCACACCAGCAACAAATCCATGAAGAAGCGGCTCAATATGTGAATGCTCCGATGCACCCACAACGTCATTAGGCGTGCTAAGCTTCTGACTTTCGTGCATCTCTCCAAATAGGAGCCGATTGATCACAGCACACCAGATAGGTATAGTCTTGCTCAACGCATCAGGCATGCTTTTACCTCTTCGTGTGGAGTCAACTATAATACATCTATAGCACCCATCAGCCGCATTCCAAAGACCCAGCACTCGAAGGACATAGAATGTATGATCCTCACGAACCCACCATATTTCCCTATTGTATCCAGTATCTGCACATTCAAGCGCCTTTTACTGAAGCTCCATTGTCCCCAATGACCATCCGTACTCTTGAAATAGGCACTCCCAGCTTTTTGGTCTGGAGGAATGTACCAACTACCGCAACGCTCGTTGGCAATAAGGGGAAGATTGTATTTGGCGGCCACCTTTTGGACAAACAGCGAGTCATGATGGATCGAATGCAGGCGATTTGTGGTACACAGCGTGGATCGTTTTAGGAAGGCTAGGGTACTGGAGAAGCTTTGAGATACAGAGGGAAGGAGTAGTGAGGATATAGAAGTAGGGAAAGCGGATTCGACAGCCATCGCATCATCAGCTTGAGAGTATCACAGACGCTGACTCCAAGATACCGTAAGTTTGAGATGAAGCTAGACCTTAAAGAGTTAGAACTAGAACTAGCGGCTTAAAAAGAAAGTGCTAACAAAGTTCCCTCTCTTTCGTCTGATCATTGTCCAACACCGTGAACAACAACACTGTGCTATCACCGATCTCCCACCTCCAAGGTCACCCATCACTTCTTTGGATTTAATTTATGAGTATCCAGTATTGTTACTCTCCTCCATATCAGCTCATGCCAGTGCTGGAACGATAGCCGTGTCTTTTAGTCATTCTTGATGCACCTTCCTTCTTTGACCGTGTTGAACTTTGAAGGCGTAGTTCCAGGAGAAAAGAAAAAATGTTAGAGCTGGGTGATACTATCTTTTTTGTCATGTTGAGGCTCCTAGACATACCAGTGGTAGACCAAGGACGCGAAGGTCTCCAGTGAATCGGAAGAAGAGGGGGCAAAGATGCCAGAGACTGAAACCATGGAACTCTTATGCCCGTGATCCCAAATGTGCTCCTAGTTACTGTGCCAGGCGATGATTTGCTCTGTGTGATCATGTCGAGAAGACACGACTTCCTTGCCAATAAGTACCTGGTTCAGAAAGAGTCCCCAAAGCATATCATTGTCGGTGGCAACAAAAGCTTGCCTCGACCTCTACTTCTCTTTGGCGACTTTGATCATCGTTTACCTCCATGAAGGATTTCGTAAGCTCAAAGAACCAGACATCTTGGCCTCGAATCGCATGGAAGTGTGCTGCTCCCTCCCGAGACGTCGCTTCACCGTTGCTCAGGTAATATTGGGCTTTCGCATTCATAAATACCTCGATCCCATTGCCTACGTCTCGGAACTCCATCGCTCTTCTGTTGCCCTTCTTAGCTTCGTCGAGAGTGATGGTTGGCCTGTCCCCTGGTGGTCCGTATTTGGTTCCGTCGATCGCTCCAGGGCCGAATGGCGGCCTCCTCACAGCAGAATTTTGCCTGCAGCAAATCTCAAAGCTCCTTGGAGCCTTCCATGTGCACCAGTCTTCCCAAGAAAAAGCGTAAGGATTGTGATCCTTCAACTTGAAGAAGAAATACCCCATGGTCGACAGCCATGCCAAGTATTGCTCAGGATCTCGTGCGACAATACTATCGAGGATCCTCGTGATCTTTTCAGAAACGTCTTGCTGCTCCTGTCCCTCTACGACTTGCGCTCTGAATCCTTCCCTTCGGGCGTCCGCTGCCGACAGCATACGCTCGGCTTCGTCATGTGCTTGCTCACAGAATGTGTCTTGATACCAGCTTAGCGACCCGTCGCGGTGCTTGTTTCCATGGAAACTTTTGTGCGTGAATTCTTCGGCCATCTCTTCTGTGATACGGAATCCTGCTTTACCGACCATCAGGATCCCACCTTCCCAGGCGGCAAGTTTAGCAAGTTTGGGAGGAGCTCCAGGGCGCTGATCTGCGCCCCAACATCGATCTGATTCCCGTTGAAGGATTTCGAGTTGCTCGTCATACGATAGCCATGGAGAGCCCGAGACCAGTGGAGGGGTTCTTGCAGTAATGCGCGTGAAGCTCCGAATAGATGGCTCCAATGCGTCCTGGAGTACATAGACCTCGTCCCAGGTGCTTGGCCTTAGCTCTCGCGAATCTACTGCGTACACGCTATTTGCCCGTGGAATACTGCCAGACTGGACCTCTTGCGAGGGTGCCGATGGGCCTGGCATGGCACCTGAAGTAACTGATGGTGCAGATTGGAACGTTCCGACTGCTTGGGTGGCGGTTTGTTCGATGCTCCCACGAGTATCCATCTCACAGGAAATTACCGTTGTCGGAACTTAGTTGAACCTTGGTGTTATGAAAATGAGAAGGAGATGAATGCGGAGTTGCAAATCACGAGATCTGCATACAGGACTCTGCTGCCCGAGTGAGCGAGGTGACTGAGGTGGACGATTGAGTCAACAAGAATGTCCGAGGCACTACGATCAGCCCTACGTTTCATGACAATGGTGTTTACATTTGAACACACGCTTGCTCGGCCACTCAAGAGGCATTGGCCTGGCCAAATCTTCAGTTGCTTTCAGACCCCATGGCTTTGGCCCGTCTGAAGTATCTCTCATTGAACCTTGGTTCATGGACAACCTATGCTTCAAATCGCTACCAGGAGGCGCTGGGAATCTTCGAAATAGCCTCCCTACACTACACTTGGAAAACCACAATTTGGTATTCTATGTAATCATGACCTTCCGGCTTAGTCTGTAACGATCAAAACAAGCCATGCTGTACTAAGCCTTTTGACCTTTCCTCGCTTTAATCGGTCATCGTCTCAATGTGCCATCCTGAAAGCATCCTCAAGCCTTGGTCCCGGCCAGTCCGGTAGATCTCCGCGCTGTGCCCGGTGGCCTTTCTTGAAGGCTTCATAGTAGATCGAGTCTTTGCTCGGAGGTTGCCAATCATCTACTGACCGTCCCCAGTGCATAACGCCAGCTAAAATCGGCAGAGATTCATTTGAGCGATGCTCTCTCCACCAGTCTTGGAATGCCCCGAATATCGTGTCGAATTGTGCACGGTAGCTTTGTTGCGGATCAGTTCTCGGGGCTGGCTCTCCGGTCCATGCGAAGTATATCTCTCGAGTGGGGAGCAAGGCGTCAATGAGGCTCTGGATCTCGTCGTCGTTCCAGGGAGGCACCTCGCTGTAGTCAACTGATTGAAACCCATGACCCAAGAACATTTGCTCAAAAACCTGTGCCCATTCGGCGTCAAGCTTCCGCTCCCGTGTTTGGGAAAGTTTTGCATGAGGGCCTGGAGGAGCCGTTCTACTGTCGTTGACTTGTGGTGAATTGGTCGGTGGTGGGACCAGTTGTGGTGGAAAGTCGCTAGTAACTCCACTCGTGACCGGTCCTGAGAGTGGCAAGGCCGGATGTTCTGCACGCAGACGCTTCAAAGGGGGCGCATGGGCTTCTGCCTCCTCTTCCCCAAGGAATTCCCTTACCCGCTTCGTTTCTTCCTCTTCAAGACTCCCCTGTTCGAACAATGGCATTCTCATCATGACATCGAAAGGGTCCGGCTGCGGCAGAAGTGATTCACTTTGCATAAGGGATGCACCATTTGTTCTTCCGACTTGGCTTTGAAAGGGAGTACTAGGTTCGCCGACGCTGACAAGGCCTTCGTATGTGGCATAGTGAATCCTCCCATCAATGCTCACAGGCACTACTGCCTGTCGATAATCCTTCCCTTCATTGCTTTCACCTTCTTTCCCTGTCGGGCTCACCCATGAAGGTCCTTTACTCTTGCCGCCAACATCGGCTGCTCCCGGAATTCGTCTGAATGGAGTTCTAGAGGTTGGCGTTTCTTCATCATCCGTCCCTGACGGATTTTTCTGCGAGGCCGAGTTGACTTCGTCGCTCTCGCTACGAGGGTCTTTGTCTCCCTCAACCCAGGTAGAGATAAAGTGGCCTTCCTCCTCAGCGGAGCTATTGTTTGAGGGTCCCTTGTTCCGAACATTTCCAAGGGAGTGGCGTTTGGTTGAATCCTCTTCATACTCTCCATCAGTCGAGCTCTCGCCTGAAACTTCCTCAATTTCTTCGATTCTTCTGCGACCGCTTGGGTCTTTTCGAGTCGCTCTGAACGGATATCGTCGAGTGCCATTGTCTTGACCGATAATGGTCGGGGATTGTCCGAACATGACAAGGTCATCGACTTCGGCGGCAACGCTATCCTCCTCCTTCCTCCCCTGGCGAGCTCGCTTGTGTGGCCTGACAGGAGTCAGAGCATCTCCCTCCGAGGACACCCTTTTTTCGTCTTCGATGGAATGCTTTCGCTCCCGAGGGTTGGCTTTTGCCCCTTTGGCATTGCCGTTCCTCTTCATCGGCCTACCTGTGCCTTTGCTCTTGTGCTTCGTGGAGGCCTTTCGGGTGGCGGGTACAACATCGCCTTTTATTGGGAACCGTGCGTTGTCGCCTTTCTTGATCTCGATGATCTCTTTAGTAGTAAGATCGCGTCCGAAGGCTCTGACAGTGTTGTTTTGGAGCTTAGTCCCGTAGAGCTTCTTGAGGCCCGCCTTGATTGTCGAGGTCTTCTTGCGCTCTGTCCAGCTGCACAAGCCCGCAAGGAACCGAAAGCGTTCCATCGGCATGTTGACAATAGAGTTTGGGTGTCCTAGCTCGGCCCAAATGGGTTGACCCTCCGTGCCGACGTTGATACGACTCGGCATGCGAGCCCAAACTAACAAAAGGTTAGCAAAGGGGTGATTATACCCGTATCCGAAATACTTACAGTCTTTATGCCCTAGACTCATGTTTTCGCGCCGCATAGCTTCCAGTTTGTATCCTGGAATATTGGAGGCAATCGTAGATGGAAGGTCCCAATCCTTCACGGGATTATCGTGTGGGTCGAGAACAACGTACCTCTTCCCGTTGTCTTCCCAATACATGTAGCCCGGGCATCTGGGCCTAGGGTTCTTTTCCTTATCTTCTTCCCAAGCGAAGAGGATCTCTGGACGGTCATCTCTACTAGGGCCCCAGTGGATGTGCTTGCGGTAGAACGAAGTCACATTGTATTTACCAGGTCCTGGTTCATCCGGGTGTTCTATCCTAGTTAGCCAAAATTCTCTCGATCGCGGCTATATTGGGACTGACCATACTGAGCCCCGCTGGCAACCCTCTCCGCTTCTGCGATGGCTATCAGCTGGGGTATGATGTCATCGTGTCGCACCGCTAGGACTATGATTGGTTAGATTAACATGGAAGGACATGCATGGATGAGACTTTACCTCCTTCGCTGTCAGCTGTCGCCAACCACTCGAGCTCGTCGTCGTCGTTTACGCGAGTTAGCCCTCTACGAACATCCTCTTGGGCCTTCGATGCCCTTTTGGACTTGTTTGTCATTTTTGTCGTGGTCAGCTCTTGGTTCTCACCTGCCTTCCGTTTCTCTCCTTGCTCTAACGAGTCTCCTCTTTCCTCAACTTCATCGCCCACTGTCGCCATTGTTGGATATCTTGGGCTAGGCTTTGGCTGTGAGTAAACGTTTGAGTCTGGTTTACTTGCTGCATATGGAGATGGAGCATTCGAGGTTAGTGCAAACTGCGGTGCAAAGGCCCATTTGGCGGGTTTCCGATGCCAATCTGAACTGCCATTCCCGGGGCTCCGCTGTAGTGGCTGAGATACTGGCATTGATCTATGAGCAGACTGACTTTGGTCCCATGGAGGAGGGTATGTCTGTAAACCAAGACCATATTCTTGAGATCTTCGAGCTGAGAAGTTGGAGCTGTTGCGTTGTGCCGGTTGAGTACTCGAAGATGGACCTCCATAGCTTCTGAACGAGCTTGGCTGAGGGTCGTGGTTCACATAGTGAGTGGGGGTATCCCAATAGTTGTGCCGTGCAGTTGGAGGAGTCGGATATGTATCTCCAATCTTACCGAATGCGTTTGGCGGAACATTTTGCTGGTAACGACTGTGTGGGTGGAACCTGGCACCCCCTTCGCCGCTAATGGTTCCCCCGCCACGACTGCTTACCCGAGGCTGAGTAGCACGGTTGTCTTCTTGGACTCGTGCTCGATTGCGGCCTCCTGACTCTGGGACATCATGACTGGCACTGGGTCGAGACTCTCTGCGTCCCACTTGGGGTGTCGAGGGGACCTGGTCATGTCCCTCGAAAATGGCGTCTATATCTTATTACTGTGGTGCCAACCATATCTGGGGGCTTATTGTACTTACTGGCGACGTCGTCCATCATCTGGACGTACTCCTCTTCTGTGTAGCCGTACTCGTCTCTCTCAACATTTGAGAAGGTGCCAGGCATCCGGGGTTGACAGGGTTGATTGTTGAATGCCATGGTGCCTTGATGTATGAGTTACTGGAGATACAGACGATGCAAGATGTTATATGTCTATGAGCCGTTGCTAGTTTTCGAAACGCGGTGTCAGAAGGTTTCGTGTTGGAGATATGGGTGTTGTTTATGGTGCACTCACCACGAATTTTCCACTAACCAGCGAGCGATAACTGTGTTTACGAGAGCGCAGGGAAAGCTCCAGTCTACCTTATGTCTGACTACGAATTTTTGGAACGCTGAGAGAGATAGCTCTATGGCGGAGATCCCCTAAAGAAGGAACCTCAAGACCTCAAGCCGTCCCTGCTCGAGACCTTACAACTCCTCATAATGCGATACTATTGTGCCGTTGATCATCTCGTCAAGTAAACCGCCTTCCATATCCCTGCCCTTGAAACCTATCCACCTCAACCGGCCGGTGCCTCTATATCCCATAAGGACCGCGCATCTTGTGCTGCGGTCCTTGCAAAACCATTAAGAAACAAGTCTCGTCCTCCTCTCCCAAGATATCCTCCTCTTTGTCCTGCGCAACGCGTGGACGTAAGCAGGTGCCGTTCGTTCAGCAAGGTGTCCTGCCTTCAGCGCTTCCATACCGCCATCTGCTAACGTCTCAATACCCAATATCGGCAAACTTTTCCAGCAGTGGTCCTGGCACATCAACGATCCTCCCATGTTCATCACGAGGAGCTCGATAGCCCTTTTTGTATGCCTCGTAGTACACCGCATCTTTCTTAACGGGCTCCCAATCATCCACCGAGGACCCCCAATGCGTCACCCCAACAAGAACAGGAAGAGGACCCTCGGCATTCCTGCTCCACCAGTCTTCAAAAGCCTTGCGTAGCTCTCTGTACTGCTCACCGTAGCTCTTCTCGCGGTCTAGCTGCGGCACCGTCTGTCCTGTCCACTCCCAAAACATCTTCTTGGTTGAGCACAGAGCTTCGGCCAAGCTAGCAACCTCGCTATCGGTCGACGGGTCGACTTCGCTGTAGTTGACCTCTGATGTCGTAGCATCCAATGGGCTGCTTGGGTTGATAGCGTTCGGATAGCGGGCGGGGGGCTGCGTTGTACGTCGACGCTCAAGCGAGGAGGCGTAGTCTTCTTGGTCTTCGTAAAGGAATTCTCTCACCCACCTCCTATGGGCTTCGAGATCAGACTCTTTCGCCTCTGCGTTGCCGGCGCCTGAGAGCTCGCCATGAGGATCTTCGAGGATTGGGTCTGGTGGGATGGTTTCCGGTACCTCGCCTTCATCGTCCAGGTCTTCGTCTTGTCCATCACCTTCTTCCTCTTGCTGGTCCTCGTCTTGGTCCACGTCTTCATCCTCACTCTCTGCCTCAGCTCCCGAGACTTCCTCATCAGGATGTTCTTCACCTTCTTCAGGCGAATTTTCATCAGATGACTCTTCGACCCTTGCATGCTCTCCGCGAATAGCTTCTTGTCTCGCAGATTTCCTCAGCTGGTATCGTTGGCTAGGATGGGGAGTCTCGATGCTCATATTTGGCTCATCGAACATGGCAAGATCGTCATCAACTGCGGGACTACGATGTTCTACTCTCGCCCGGCGGATTCGCTTATGAGGTCTTCGCTGAGTGGAGTCATTATACTCCGAGCCTTCTGAGTCGTCTTCGTCATCGCTGCGATCCCGCTTGCGAGACCGCACGGCTACCGGTTTAGCTGCCTTCTTGGGTGCGGCTGCTGAAACAGATGGCGTTGAAGATGCTGGTATCGATGGATTTTCAGCCTGCAGGGTCTTAGCAATCCTCTCGTCTTCCTTCGCTCTTCGTTCGTTTCGAGTATTCTCATCCAAGGCTCTGTCGCCAGCATTCCTCAGATATTTCCCGTCTGCATTGCCCCGTTTGACCAGAAGACGTTCCGCCCCGTTCAAGTCGCGGCCGAAGCCCCTCATCGAGTTTGCTGCGATACATTGACGGCCGACGGCAGTGCTGTTGAGGAGATTCTTTAAACCTAGCTCGAGTTCATCGCTGCCACGACGATCTGCCCAGGTGAGGCAGCCTGCCTTTTGTCGAAAGCGCTGCAAGGGCATGTTGACCATTGCGTTCGCGGAACTGATTTGTCTGAGGGTCTGCGGGTCGCCGGGCTTCTGCCAGTACCACCGCGGCATGCGAGCCCATACTATAGTATCGTTAACAGACGACAGAACACTTGCTAGTGCGGCTAGCTTACTATCCTGTTGCCGGATTGCTTTGTTGACCCTCCTCATGTATTCCACTATATGGCAATGGAGTCAGTAACGCTTTGTGAATGTACCACTTGGGTCAGTGCTGATCGAATAAATAAGGTGCTGCTGGAAGCTTTCCCACCCACGTAGACCGCAATCCTCAGTGGGGAAAAGGTCACTTACTCTTGGAACCGTCCATGTGCGGCGAAATGCACAATGGAACTTCTTTCCAGTTCACGATTGGATTGTCTGCAGGGCCCAAGACAATCACAGTGCCGTTATCGCTGATCTCTTTCTTCACAGGATCGTACATCATCCAACCCGGATCGTAGTCCGGCTGAGGATTGTTCTGGTCGGTCTCATCTATCGTGAAGACGAGATCTGCGCGAGCATCTCGCGCTTCGCCCAAATGTTCATGCGGGAGAAAGAATGCGGTGTCGCCATATGGCTCTCCACCGGGTACATCCGGATAGACTGTGTCTATTAGAAAAGGCGTTCAATTTGCCGGTGCAATATGACTTACGATAGCTGCACCCTAGTGCTTGTGCCTCCTTGTCTTGCTGTCGTAGGATGTATTTTCTGATATTATCCATGACTACCGCCGGCTCTGTTTGAATTAGGCCGACCTGCTATCGTGATGTGGGAGGAGGTTGCAAATTACTCCACTTCTTGTCCTCCAGCTCATTAGGGTCCAACCACATAAGCTGCCCATTCACCACCTTTGTTATGCCCTGCTTATAGGTTGTCTTTCTGAGCGTCGCACACCTCTTGGCCGGCAAACCATTCCTTCTCTTGTTTGTGTCCTTTTCAGGTGCTTTCTCAAGGTCCTGATCTTCGTCATTTGATTCGAGAGGGGTATCGGATTGCCTAGCGTTGGTAGGACGGGTACGAAGGGCGGGTGGTACAGAGTTGGTGTCATCGTGTATCACTGACAGGGAGTCGCTCTCGGGCTCTGCGAAGCGCTGGATAGAAGGTCGAAGAGCATTCGCACTCGGAGTGCGATTGGCAGTAGGCTGGGCCCAAGCATCCACAGCAGCTCCCAATGTAGAAAGCCGTTGAGCGCGGGGAGGCAAAGCGTGAAGGCGATGCGGTGCTGGAGAGTGGGTGTAGAAACGCTGTAGAGGTTTGTTGACATCCTGGGGCCCCTGGCTTGGAAGAAGATAGGGGGATCGTTGGTAGCCAGAGATGTAGGCTCCTCCATAAGCACCAGCTTGATTCCGAATGGTTTGCGGACGAGACTGCTGGGATGAGATGGAAGAATGGTGGCCACTATTCCTGCCTGAGATTCCAAAGTAGCTGCTACCCTGGTTCCTGGCTCGTGGAGCTGAAGTGGAGTGTTTCCCATACTCCAACGTCTCGTTTCCAGCACTCGGTGTCCTGCCGTTCCCGCCTGATGGTCTATTTTGATTTATATCACGTGACTCATACGCCGTGAAAGATGGTTGGTAAGCATACGAGGGCAGCTCATGGCTAGCCGCTGATGCAGCTACATTGAAACCAAAGCTTCGATTTCGACCTTTACCAAACTGGGCCTGCTCACTTTGTTGGAATTGCTCGAGGGCTGCAATTACTTCGTCAGGTCTCGTTTTGGGAAGGTACCTTATCCTCTCGGCTTGCGGTTGTGCTGATGGAGGATTTAAGAAACTTCCATCACTCTCATTGACAATTTCGCCTGTTCGATGTTAGTCTTCTAGCCATCAAGGAGGTAATCTAGTGTACAGACGGGTGACGTCGTTCATCATCTCCAAGAAGTCTTCCTCGGTATACTCCTCTTCATCGTCACTTGGGAACGCACCAGGCATCTGGTCGTACTGGGATGCTCGACCGGACATCATGACGACTTATTCTTTCAGGGTCAGAAGATGCGAGAAGCGTTAGAAAGTAGTGCGGTGTAACCTTGGTCAAGATCTTCCACGGAGCTCGGATTTGAGGTTTAGAGAAATGAGTTGGACGTATAGGTGGAGGTGCTTTTCTGACTACACGTTTGAAAATGCCCGTGTCTTCTGGAAGATAAAGATATCTCTTCTAGACTTCTAGAAGTGCAAGAGCAGTATGGGCGGTGACTTAGGAAGGTTGTATTCGAAAGTCCGCGTGCGTGAGGAAGCTGTGAAGCTTGCAGCGGTAGCGAGCATGATCGATAACTCAAAGCGACGTAAGGCTGGAGCCGACGACGCTAAAAGGAAATCGGTTTGAATGTGAAGTGTTGTCGGCGGTGAAGTGTTTACAGATTCATGCAGTGGGCTTTTGCCGGCTTTGATATTTGGAGCAGGGAAAAAGAGGTCAAACTTTTCAATGCTCGTCAAGGGCAGGACAACGACAACCACAGAGAAATTCCATGCAATGGAGTGATCAGCTATTCGGTACCAATATACTGCAGCGCTGTCGGGTTTGATGCTCTTCCTCAAACCCAGTCCCTTTTCTCGAGGCTTGGCGGCGCTAACCTTTGGTAGGCACGTTGAAAGCCTACGAGTATCTTCACCAGCGGAGTTTATACTGGCCTGGAGGGAGCTTGTATCGACAGTCTCGATCCCTTGGTGGATTCAACTTGCTGGTCCAGTGCGGAAGTCGCCTCGGTGCCCCATGTGCTCGGAATGGAAGCTCTTTTACAGGACACGAGTTGAAGAAGGCGCTTTCCCAGGGCCTGTTGTCGTCAACGCTAGACCTCCTCCTTGCTGATCAAATTGTTATAAGGAGGAACAGCTCTGGTGCAGCCAGCCGGTCGAAGCCAGTGCCCACACATACACCGTTTTCCTTTCCATCTGCCCACGAACCAAAACGAACAAACCTTCCGACGTTCCTAGCCTCACTCGTTAAACGAGGGTGTTGGTATACTTTACCATCGTGACCAGAGTCAGTTGAAGGAGACCAGTTGGAATCTCGGCAGAGGAACTGATGGACTTCCACCGGCGTGCGCACTCGGACCTTCTCAGCCTGCCTGGCCGAGATTCGCTATCCCATTCCGCTCCAAGGAGTCGAACGTTTTGCTTCTTTGGGTTGTGGTATGGGTGACCGACTTCTTCGTACGCAACATCGGTCGAGGTCCCCACAACTTCTTCTCCTTCTCAGTGCAGGACTCCCACCTCTTCCCAATACATGCGCGTCGACCTCTACACGTCTATCAAATCAAAAGCAGTGGCCTTTCCTTTCTTGCCGGTAGGTAGGGCTCTCCTTCCCTCTTCTCTGCTGCGTACCTTAGCTTTACCATAACGGAGAAGAAACTGGCCGCATTCATTCGCTCCCCCACTTACTTACTTATGTACGTCCTTCTCCGCTGTAGTAAGGCTGAATCTTTCCCTCTTCCTCTTTTTTTCTCTACTACTTCCCTTTTCCCCCCCTCTCTTCGCTTGTATTCTCTTTCTTCTATTCTTTGCTTGTTCCCCCCTCTTCGCTTATTCACAAAGCATAGCGTTTCCTATGTCGTGTCGGGATCTCATTCACGTCCGTTTGGCGAGGATGCATCCACTTTTTGCCCTGTGCGCTCTCGAGGTGAAGCGCTGATGTCTAGGGTTGGTTCTCCGCTACTCCTCTTATTTGTAGATATATATTTTCATGTATATCATATGATACAACTCCCCTTTTTCTGCAAAGCAGAGGCACGTCTCGATGCTTTTCTTTTGTTCAGAGGGCCTACTGTGTCTTTATACGCACCTAAGAGAAAAAAAAACACCACTGTGCCGGATGTGTCAAGGGTCACTTGATGATGATTACGTGATACCATTCTGCAGCCGGTGCAGGATTGCACAAGCTGACGAGGATTGAGAGTAATTTGTGAATGGGATAGAATAGAGTAGGTGGGTAGGTGATTGGTTGATTGGTTGTGAGGGGCGAGGGAGGGAGAGGTTGGTGTTTGGTATTTGGTGTGCGCGATCGAATTTCCTTCAATATTGATTTGGAGGGGGGCAGAAAATTAGGCAGGAAGGGTCACAAGGAAGGACGACCGTGTGCACATACACCAATTCTACCTGTAATGTATAAGTAAAACTCGCAGGTGTGTGCAAGTTCGTCCATTGTGTCTCTCTATCTTTTCCTGTCTCTCTGTCTTCTTTCCCGTTCTTTGCCGTTTTCTTAGGAGCAAATTGCATGTGAATGGCGCGATAAGTACGTTACTTATTCATATCTCATTCATCCATTAATTCAAATCTCCGTTCCCAAACTCTATGTACAAAGCACATTCTGATCATTGGTCTTTCCCACATGACTAAGACCGTGGCACGGAGGAAAGATGTGAAGGGGCCAATCGGACTCTTCCCCTTTCTGTAAGTAATCTCCGTGAAGGCTTTCGCATGAATTGGAAATGAGAATTTGCGAAGGCATGAGTTCGTAGAGAAAAGAAAAGAAAAGAAACAAAAACCCGAAACTCCTCCCAGGGTGAAAATCCATCATTGCTCATGTCGTTGGTATCGTGTGTCGTCGTTTCTTATTGATCCAGTTGCTCTCGCTCGGCGCCATATCAACCGCTTCTACCTTAGGCTTCAAGTTCCCCCAGTCCAGTCCCTGGCCATAATGCTCGGACAAAATGCCTGCTCCGCACCGGTGTAAACAGCGTGGTTGTTTAAAGCCATGTCTCCACGACTCCTGAGACGTCACTTGATCCGGCACCAGGAGCGACTTGTGCATTACCGGGACACATTGTGTCTTGGAAGTGGGAGCATAGCTCGCTCATCTGGAACATGTAGCTCTGATTTGTCGTGCTGGTTGGTGGCCAATCGATCATGGCGCGTGGGTGGAACTGTGGTTGGGTTGTCATAAAACCTTCTTGTATCGCTTGCGCGTGCTCGATGGTTTGCAGAGCACAATGGTGATCAATGTCGCCGATGGGGGCGAGCATAGAGAGGTCTCTGCCGTTCGCCGGGGTATTGAGGGTGCTTACGGTGCCTGATGAAGATCCTTCCCATGCATCAAAAGGGGGTATATATGAATTGGGGGCTGCGAACGCCGGCCCAATCGACATGTACTCATATGTCCCGGAAGATGGGTCAAAGGGGCCAAACTCGTTGTTGGCGAAGCCAAAGTGCAAGGAGGATTCCAAAGGTTCGTATCCATACAGTTCCCCAGGAACTGAGCCAGGCGAGGCATGTTGCGTGTTTGGTGCGGAGCCGTGATGGTTTTGGCACTGGTTTGCATGGTCCTGTTCTGAAGCAGAGGATGGAGGCTGGCGCTCCGTATCTTCATGAAAGTCGAGTCCAGACGTGAGCTGTCGCCTTTTATCTTTGTGGGATTGTGACGACGCCGGTTTCCTCTTTTTCGCAAGTGCCTTTCGTGGTGCCGATCCGCCTTTCCATCTGTTTTTCAACCCGTATCCTCCGGCGTTCGCATCATGCTTTCCCTTGTTCAGTCTCTTCGCTTGCAGTTGCTGCTCATCCGAGAGCTTGCTCAATTCCCGCGTAGAATTTGCAGCTATCGCAGCCGGGCTCATAAGACCAAGCATGAAATCTCTTAGTTCTTTTGAGCCCCTCCTCTCTATTCTGGCTGGGATACAATTCTCTAACCGAAAACGACTCGCGCGGTCGGACAATGCGTTGGGTCCGTAGATACCGCCTTTGCCGCACTTTTCGGGGCTGTTGTTGGTCAGTTCCTGCTGGCATCATACTAGGAATGGAAGACTGACAGTCTAGCCCAGATATCTCCCCATGTGATTCTAGGATCAACATGGCGGATCGCCTCGGTCAATCCACCTTCTACCTCGGACGACACGGTCAATGGGATGTCTCTGTAGTCCTTGACAGGATGGTTGTCTGTGCTGAGGACAACGCGTCCGTCGTCGTACATCCAGGGGACTCTGTACGTAGGTCCCCGGAAGTTCGTTCGGTCGAATTCAAAGAGGAACTCGACACCCGTCCAGCCCTTATCCCTCTCTAAGTCCCAATTTCGTTGACTTTCGAGAAATGATGTGATGTCTAGGTCATCCTTACCACGCTCGCGAGGGTTCGCTAGACCTGTCAGCTCATCGTCTATAACTCTAGCATCATAGACCTACTGTAAACGGCGGTGTTACTGGTGTTGGCTTTCTTGATCAGCTTTTCTCTGATCTGATGGTGGTAGACAGCAGGTACTACAAGCACGTAAGCCCTGCTCTGCATCGTAGTGATTAAAGCTCTGCTGATCATATACTCCATATCTTTCCGTCTTGCCGCCAGTACTCAAGGACTCCAGACACATTCGTCCGGACGTTGCCCTTTTTCCCCTGGTTGTGCCCAGCTCCACCAGGTACGGCATCCAATCTTTTCGACAGCTTTGATTGAAATGCGGGTTCTTATCTGTGTTAGCCAGGTCTCCTGGCCTACGGAACATTTCACTTACTGTATCTCCGCTTCCTTGGCTCATGATTCGTTACTTTCCAAGCCACGAACATTAGCTGCTTGCATGCGAGCTTCCGCAGGAGGGTGACCTGCCAAGCTGTTTCTTTGCCCCAGGCTCTTCATCGCTCATGACATAGTCCTCCTCCTCTTGAGAGTACTGGCTATCGTCGTCAGACGTTGGCTGGCTCTTCTGTCTGATTGCTGATGGTAGGCGGTGGTGTTGATGCAGGTCAAGGGGATCCTGACTGGGCTCAGGAGCATAATCGTTATGGCTGCAGACTCCAGTCTCGAGATCTCTCTCAACATAAAAAAGGCCAGTCTGTGAGATGGTCGGAACGCATGGTGGGTCAGGCAGCCGTGGCAAGATTTTCCCTGTCCCAGTCAACAAGCATTCTTGTGCCATTTCGGTGTTGAAAGCTTACTTAGATTGGTCGGGGCACGTCTTCGCGGCGGCATGTTATCGGATGAGTTCTTCTAATGCTTAAGCTTCGACGACTTGTCAGAGACGGTATGTTTGCAGCTCCCGCCTGGCCGCACTTACAGTACCAGATACAGCACGAAACGAAAAATCCTTAGCAGTCCAGAGCGTCGACGCTGCTTTCCGATGTGGGTAGCACAAGCTTTGAAGGCAGCTACCACCAAGGGATGCGAAAGGATGAAGTAAGTGTTCAAGGCAACTCCATGGGTATGGCCGAAGAGAGAAGCCCGAGTTCTGAGTACAGAAGAGGGGAGGAAAGCTGGATGTGTGAATGCAAAGAAAGACAACCGATGAAAGGGAACTGAATGCAGGTACAGGCCCAGGCTAGTGCCGACATAACGTCCGATCGCAGTACCAAGGCTTGAGGATCATAGGTACTCCGAGGCAAGAGGCAAGTATAGGTAATGAGGAATATTGTACAAAGATGCGTTGGCGGTTATCTCCGACCGTGCCCAATGGAATTAGAAGAGGTTGGTGCTGGGGAGCTTATCGCTACATTTTCAGGCAAACTAGTGCCTATCTCACGCTTTTGCAGATAGCCAATGGATAGCAGCTTCAGCGGTCGGAACGGCATCACATGAGGCGAAGAATCTACCCCTCGCCCCATAAACAGGGCTCATGCATAGCTACAGCCCATTAGGGTAGAGCCATCAGATTCCGAACAGGGTAGCTTACTGTCCCTTTCAGTTCTAGGTGAAGTATTTACAGCGTGGGTCTACGGGACTAGAACGCGCCCGCAAAGCAGCTTAATGGCCTATAGTTCCGAACTATAGATTTCACATGCTGATGAGCAGTACACGCTAGCGTATAGAATGGAAAAGTCTTGGTGTGGCGGACTTGTTGCCCCAGATGCCTGTTCGCCACAGATCTTTGAAGACTGGGACATTGACCTTTTGAATAGTAAGCCTTTAAGGAACTAATCAAGATGGAATCACCATCACTCATGGCATAGAGGGCTTGTAGAAAATGTTAAAGTGGTCGTCTCCGCTCGTTAATATACGCAAGGCTGACAGGGTATTAATTCATGGCTGCAACGCCGGCACTAGTCGAAGGGATTTTTCCTTTTGAACTCTGCGATTGGTGCAGTACACCCGACATTGGACCCATCGCCCTGAGCTACACTGAGAAGGAATCCGAAAAGGCTCAGCGCTGTTGGCTGTGTCTGGTGATCCTTACCCCGGGTCCCTGGCAGAGTTAAAGCCTTTTGTAAGCTCTACCGACATCCAAGACTTGTACCTGGCACGTGTCTAATCAATGGCGTATTGGACGAGGCTGACTCTGGTAGTGGTGCACGCTTGAATGTACCGGAAGTCTCTGCCTTGAAAGAGGCTACCTTGCGTGTCGTTGTTGCTACTCGGTCGATTAAGAAATTGGTTCGTGTTTGTCATTACGCTGATTGGATATGTCTCGTTATTGTAGCTCAGGGGTGGCTTGGACTCTCAAGGTATCCCGTTGCGAGCTATGGTGTAATAATAGGTGAGTACGATATATTTGGAAAGGTTGCGTTCATAGGATCAGTGGTGCTGCCCGGTTGATTGAAAAAGTGATCCGTGTTTGTCGTTGTACTAGTTGGATATGCCTGGCTATTGTAGCTCTGTGGCTCGCTTGGAATCTCAGGGTAATGCGTTATAAACTCCGGTGCGACATTGAGCGAGGAAGCAGTGTTGGGAAGAATTGCGTTTATGGGCTGTGGGTATGTGCTTTCGTATCCGAAATTGTAGGCTTGGTTGCAATCTAGGTCCGGGCTCGTCAGTACTGGAGATGCTGTGCTCTGAAAGCCACCATGATGTAATTTGTATGTGGTGTTCGAGTGGTTGTCTGCTCTTAGTATATTTCCAAACCCACTCAAATGGGCTAGCATATCCGACTGGATACTGTAGTCCAATTGAGGGGTCTCGTGGTCGAAACTACTACCTCCAAGCACTTGCTGCATACCATGACGTTCACCCTCAAAGCGACAGTTGCTATAGGCAGGTGTGTGCTGGAAGCCAGAAGCTGAGTTGTAGCATTGAGAGATCGGTAAATGGCCTGTATCTGCATTTCCACCAAGATTTACTAAGGTGCACATCTCCGATGATGATAGCGACGCATCCTCGTTAACAGAAGTATGTGTTCCAGCTCCTACCCATAGACCATCATGATTGGAAGCTTGGACATACGATATTTCCGCTGAAAGATGTGGATCATTGGTGAAGAGGTGGGCGTTCCTTTCACCTAATCCAATGTCCAACTCTGCAGGAGGCTCATGCTGTGTCCTGACGGTTTCAGGTCCTTGGAGGTCATGCTTCGCCGCGAAGGGTTGTTTGGCTTTCCTGACCCTTTGCCGGTCAGGCCATTGTTTGATACTCTTCTTAAGAAGCCAACGTCTGATCCGTTGCGTGAAGGTAGTTGCTCGTCGTAGAGGTTTGATACAACCGGATTTCGTCTGCCGTGTGCCGGGGGATCGGGCCATGAAACTTCGGGTTATCGTTAATACGTACGATTAAAACCAATGAGAACTTACTCGTCCATTCCAATACTTGAACAGCGCCGCAAGCCTTCCAGAAACCAACCAGGGACCTCTGTGTCGATTGTTAGTGGAAGCCCAGGGATATCCCGTATGGGCCTGTCCTTGTGACTGAGTAATAAACGTCCATTGTGGAACAGATGTCCATAAACTGGAGCACTATTCCAGTCTGATGGACGTTTCTCCATCAGAAACACCTGGCGCCCTTTGGAGTCAACCACTGAGCTCGGATCCTTAGTCCAACCCTGTGTAAGCTGAGAAAAACTCGTGTAATTTGTCCCCATTACTTCAGTCCAAACTGCTTCTGTCAGCTCCTGCTTGACATGGTGGGGAGAACAACTTACAGGGCGCTCCAGGTTGTTGCGCAGCTAGGGCTATGAGCTCGGCTCTGCAGTCGCGGTGATAGCGCGCTGGCCCTGTTCAAAACTTTTAATACTGGACCCTCCCATGCAAGTACAGTGCGGTAACCTACTCCACTGCAGATCTTTGTCATCCCACCATTCCATGACCCCGTCCGTCCATCTGATCCTGTTGTCTGAGCCAACCATGCTGTCTGACTCGTCATCAGGGTCTGCAATTTCGGGCAATGACTGGACCTCCACAGCAGCAGCACTCTTCGCGGCTTTGTCCCTCCAAGCATGAGACTTTCTTTGCTTCTTTTTTTGTGGCTGGCTTGGTAAGTGCAGTCTGTGATTACTAGCATCATTGTTCGATACAGTTCTATGCGGGCGCGGATGAGAAGGCTTGACCTTCTGTTCTTTGGTGCTATCTGACTGGGTAGAAAATTTCGATGGCGGATTGCGTGTACTTAAATTTGTGACTCGAGCCGTAACCCGATCATGAGCACGTATTCGATGGGCGTGTGTATGATTGCGCGTTGACTGTTGTCTTGAGCGAGATTGATCTGTGCGGTCAGGAGCGATACCGGACTTAGGAATTGTACGATTGGCTTTGGATAAGGCAAGAAGACGAGGGTCGATGTTGCCATTCAATGTTTTAGATGATGTACTATCAGTGCCGGTGAGCGCTCCAGGCGGGATGTTTGTTGCGTTGTGGTACTGGGATTCCGTCATGCCTGCCGGGTTCCTGACTATACGCTATCAGCAGTTTTGATGTAGACTATCAGAAGTCGTCGTCTACCTTTGCCATGTATGGATCCTTCAAATTCCTCCGCCGAGTCGCAATCCGTCATAGAAGACATAGATACAGGTTGAGGTCCTAGGTGGGATATCGGTTGTGTCACCTCGTATGCTGTGAGCTTCAGGCCATGGTGATGCCTGAGCTGTTCTAAATGCGAAGATGGAGATGGGCTTGCTGATAGTATCGATGGCGTTGAACTGTAGCTGTGTCTTGTACGCCCAGCAAGGGCGAGGTCGTCTAGATCTACTTAATATGTTCTCGGGTAAAGAAGTATGAGCAGGAGATGAAGCACTAAGTTTAGCTGCTTGATCATGTATACTAAAAGCCAACCAGGAGAAGGGCGATGTTGAAACGCGATAAATTAAAGCAGAAACATGGGAGGTCTCAAGCCCGGGCATTGAGAGCCAAGCGGGAGACGCAATAGTATGCATGATGTCTGCCCGCATCATTGTTCTGACAGAGGTCGAAACAGGAAGGCAATACTTATGCCGAGTTTCAACAAGCAGCTTGCTTGGCGATAGCTTGACTGGGTAGAATACTCGTCCGAGAACCGAGAATAAGGCATGTTGTAAACGGAAGATTTTCCGGCTCCTACGGATCACAGGTCTCGCTCAGCGGCCGCCTTAGCGCCTAGGAGCTGCATGAGACGCCTAAGCCCAGAATATCTCAGCCTCAGAGAACAGCGTTACGCTGTTCTCGCGTCTTTTTGATAGGCTGAATAGGCTGATGTACTTGATGCTGTGATTGTAAGTATAGAATGGACCATCGGAGTCACGACCCTATTAGGACTAAGCGAACTATGGTGAATGAGCTTACTGTTCATGTCGGCTGATGCGTAAAATTTTTGACACTAGTCCCAAGGATTGGGCATAATTGCCGTTGGAGAAAGGCTCTAAGTGATCAAGAGAACCCTAATCCAACCTGCCTATTGATTCACTCTTTGGGCTGAGATTTGCAAGAACCGAGGATTAGAAAATGGATGAGACTACAGCCAATCTTAAACCCGTCCCTACCGCTCAGTCACGTAGCATGCGGATCCCTGCATCCTTTGCCGAATACGACACTGCCCAGGGCAGCCATTCCGGCTGCAAATCCTCTCTCTTAGCTCCCCCGGGCAGTTCCTGAGGAATCTCAAGGGATGATATGGTAGTAATTGCTGCAGCTAACAGTTGAGAGAGGGTGAGAACGGTTGCAAGTATCTTTCTACCTAACATGTATGTATGTTTACTAATGTTTAGGGTGTGGAAGACAATCGTAAGCTTGTACGACCCGTTAGAAACGAACCAAGGAAACCCACCACCTTATGGCTACGAGAAAACTATCACTCTCTGGCTCTCACAAGGGGCCAGGTGGAAAGAGTACAGACGATGAGTACATTCTAAACCGACCACACCGTGATGCTGAAGCCAGCAGTAGCTAGCTACAGCCTTCCTCGATGCACTCGAGTGCCACCAGACATGCGGCAATCCCAGTTCCTCCAGCTCCTCTCCCTCACTTTCTCCTCTGGCTTCTGGACATTCGAGTTGGACGATACTATACATTGCCATCAGCATTACTGCGAGGCTGCTACGGGCAACACGAATCGATGGGGTGATCTGAAAGCTCGAAGGCTCTTAGAAACCAGCAGGACCATACTGGTTACGCCAAACTTCTTCGACACTATCCGACTGCGTCTGGTACTTTCCAATCTGGAGGAGAGCCGGTAGCGGTGTTCGTGAGCTTGAGGATGCCGTCAATTGGGGGTTTCCGGAAGCCTGCGGTGAAAGACCTCGAGAGCTATGGCGGTAGGGCTCATCGAGCAGAGAATCAATGGCGGCTGGGATAGTACTTTGCGTGGTTGGAGGTACATCACCATAGGCGCTATCTTCTTGCCATGTGAAGTGGGTGTCGCTGGGGACCTGTTCCTCAGCCTGATACAGGTGCCGGAAAGCAAAATGAACGACTCCCGGCACAGAGTTGCCGTCTACTCCCACATGACGGGGAACATACGGGCTATACCAGTAGACATTGATCTGTCTGGTCTGTTGATTCCCCTGCCTTCGTGCCAGAATCACTGCTTCTGGGCTCGTCCACTCCTCATTTTCAACCAAAGCAAGTCCTTGATCTTCACTGGTCGCAAAGAGCGGGACAAGACAATCTTGGTCGAGGTCTTCCGAAGACCCTGTGGTATCTATTGGATGATGTTCTCGCTCAAGGTCAACCCTTTGCTCAGCAGTTTTCCTAGGTTGCTCGTAGTCAGATGTGCCATCTGAGTAGATACCCGCATCGTCAGCGAGTAAGGATTCTACTTCCAGACTCTGAACTTTTCGCGTGCACGGTCTTTCGCCCCCCTGCTCGGACTCAGACTCGTTGTCATCGTCGCCAGTTGAGTTTCGCTTTCTCGAGGCTGGTGGGGTCTTCGGAGAATTCTGGTTATCGATTACATAACGAGAATTGTCTTTGAATTTCCCCTTGTTATTTTGCCTAACAAGGTCGACCTGGCTAGAATTCAGAACAGATAGCCCTTCTGTAGTCGTTGCTCTTTCTTTGGCCACATTTTGCAGGATCCCCTCTTTATAAGTCGCACTTCCATTTCTGGGATTGGTTGCGGGAATCTGATTGGCGACTCGCAAGCGGTAGGCACGGTTCGTAAATGCCTGCGGGGTCTGAAGCCGCAGCACCTTTCCATTCCTCTCTCTATTATGTGGCATTCGAGCCAGCAAACTGTGAATCACTATAAGCAAATAATTTTATCTGAAGTGAATGTCTGTAGTGAAGTGACTTACTCAGCAATCGTAAGCCACGGGTATAAACGCACGAGTGCTTCCCATCTCCAACTCTCGATCTCGCTCGACAAGGTCTTGTTCAACCCCGGCCAATCTCTCACTGCATGATTCCTGGCATCCAGCAGGACGAACCCGTCATGGACCCAGTTTCTTGGCTTATGGGGAGGGCGGCGATTTTCAGGTTTGTCGACCTCGAACATTACCTTTGTGCCTTCCGAGTTCACGATATTCTGCCAATCAGATCGAGATGGGCCCCAGCTTTGCTGACTGGGCTCATAACTTGTTTCATCGTCCTGGGCTTCGCCGCGAGCAGGTGTGTGATCTACGACCATCAGCGTGAATTCTAAGGGTGGGGAGCTATAAACGACTCACCAAACTCGCCATCCCTAGCAGCTTCCCTGAGGAATTGCCGACGATAATCGTGGTGGTACGCAGCCAGCGCTTCAGCTCTGTCAGCCTCGGTTCAAATATGCTCACTAAGGATGAGCTTACTCCACATTGGATTATCCACGTCGCGGAACTCCATGAGACCATCTGGCCTTATCCTCACCTGCCCATCTGGCCCAAGCGAACCTTTCTTTGGAGCTTTGCCCTCAGCGATCTTAAGGCTCAGCTTTGATACCTTCCTGATTCGTCCTTCACGCTCAGCACCAGTATGATCATGTCGTGATGATGCCTTGACACGTTTAGACAGTCTTGTCGATCTCCGTGATTCATGTCCGGAGTCTTCCCGGCTTGCATTGACATCAGCAGATGAGAAGCCGGCATCAGCGCCGGTTCGATTTCTAGAAGATCGTGTAGCCGATTCAGGAGGGTCGACTTCTGATTGCGCTTTATTAACGGTAGTAGCAGCTCTGAAATCTGGCATTGTGTTTGACTGCAACATTCCGTCCCATAAATCACCACGATCGATCAAGCCAGGATCAGGATATTCTAGCAGCCCCAGAGAAGACCACTGCTGGAAAGGGTGATGCACGTTAGGATTGGTGCTGATCATTCTTTGCCTCTGCATGTTTCCTTGTGATCTTGGGAGAGCACTTGGGAGTCTCATTGCGCGTTGGTGGTCGCTGAGACGGTCAACTGGTTCGCCATAGCGTCCTCCATGACCATTCATGGAAAGCTGTGACCCCATAGCAATGCCCTCTAGGTCCCTAAATAGCACAGGGTCAATTGCAACGTCGGGGTCCGTGATTTTTCTATGCTCGGCTGCCTTCTTGTAAGCGAAATGTCTGACTTGAGCTTATGATTACATACCGTCGTCTGGATTTTCCGCCGAGAACTCTCCATTATCATATCCCCAAGTCATGGTGACCGCTTCTTCTCAGAATGAGGCCGAGGATAGCGTGAATTTACGTTCTTTGACAGTTGGACTCTTCAAGAGGCTGCAAGACTGCAAGCAGTCTCCTGACAGAGCGAGAGTTTGGGGGAAGAATCGAAGTACAGCTGCAAGAGCAAAGCACTCAAGACGACTCCGACCTTGTTCGGCGGTCCGGCTGGTGCTAAGAGGTGTGATGAGAGGTATGACAAGAGTGTCGGTGTTGTGCCGATGACGTGATGTCCAGTCGAGAAGAAGAGAAGCAAGAGGGGATACGTGTTCTCCTAGGAGTGTTGACTGTCTAGGAAGACCTCGATGTGTTTGAAGAAAAAGGGGGACCGTAGCAAGCGGTCGAGGTATCTCTTTTGCAAAGCAAACAGGAGGAATATCGAGACAAGAGTCTTTAGCAACAGCTTGAGAAGTCTGACAGTGTCCTAGAATGTGATGTCGGCAAGAGTATGCCGGGGGGAGAGATAATCAAGACAAGACAAGGCACGTGACCACGCGAGTTCATGCAGGAGAAGGTAAACAAGCCAGTATCCATGCTGCCAAAAGCCCTAAGAGTGGTCTTTATCAACCAGAGAAGTCCTTCAGTATGGCCAGAGATCATGAATTGAGCTCAAGAAATCTATACAGCAATACTACAGAGACTAGCATGGATCCCAAAGTGGCCAGTCCCCAGTTACGAAGGTGTTTTCTCGTATGTAACACTCAGCATGTACCTCCTGGGCGTCCTTGGGGCGTCCTTGACACGCCCCGTTTAGGCCAGATACTCCAGAACTCAGTCTATTTAGAATATGGAAAAGAGGTGATCCTGAATTCCCCCTGCTGGTCATTATCCAGAGTCAGGATTCTATTGACCGTCTCATCGAAAGCTGACTTCTCGTACCAGCGCTTTGTTAGCATTGCATTATCCACATTCGACGCCCAGCGTGCAAGAGGACGAACCATGAAAAGTCCTCGACGGGCCACGAGCGGTTGCTTTAGTGCTCTTAGGGGTGCAGATGGTGCTCCTCAGCGATCCCCTCCTTCTCCTCCTCCCACGAACCAGCTCCTAGTTTGAAGCTTCCACTACCCGAGCATTGGCCGTATTCATAGTCTTCCCAACGATCGACACAATCGAGGATACGCTTATCGCTGCGGACGACGAGTTCAAGCTTTGAACATCTGTTGGCGAGGTTATCCGTCCTGGTAGTACGTGTAGATGACGAAAAGTCCAGAGTTTCTCAACCCTTTACTCGGTATCCAAATACTTAAGCACGTCGATGCGGCTGAGAGCAAAGAGCATGACAGAAAGTGGTACCATGTACCTTTGCGTACCCAGCTCAGAGCAAAACATCATATCCTTCTTGACGACAACGATAGCCCACAAGCAAGCAAGCATCTCCCAACTAGCCAGCGAGCGTCATCGAAAATAGAACCACGCTTCGTTTCACAGGCAATCTATCAACATCCTTCAAGCTCCAGTCCAATACACTCCAACCAGAGAGGTTTTCTCTTCTATCCTCTGCATAGTCCGTGCAAGCTCTCTCTCCTATCTACCGACTGCGGCATCCATTCCTTTATTTCCTTCTTTCTTCCTCTTTCATTAAGATCACTCGCTCGCTCACACGAAAGATTTCTTAAACACACCGTCTTGTCACAAGCCTATTCATTCAAAATACAGGATTGTATGAAAACGTTCGCTGCTATGGGGTACAACAGTGGGCGAGGAGGAGTATACATCCAGGAAAGAATAGTGTGCGCCAGTGGCATGAGATGAGGTTTTGAGATATATATTTGTGTATAGGATTGGCAAGAGAGGATTGAGAGAGATAATTGGAGATACTTTGGAAAGGTTGATGTATTTGCTTAGGGGAGGAGGTAGGGTAAAGTGGCATTGTATGCATGACACGAAGGAGTCCAGCTACATGAGCAATGGTTTAATTATTTATTGAATATGTAAATGAGCATCTCTTTCTTCAATGCAATGCAAAGATCGAGAATGCTGTTTTGATATAATTGAGAAGAATCCCTAATCTGAAAAGCCAGAAGATAAAAAAATATCTGAAAGGAAAGACCAGAGCTTTAATCTCCTTCCTCTCCCCACACCCTATAATCGTCGTTCGTCCCATTCCATTCCGTATCGTGATGTCGTATCGTACACTCGTCACTCATACCGTAAATCCATAACGTCCCACGCAACCTCCCTCCCTCTCTCCCTTTTCCCCTTCATCAGCTCTGCTGATTATCTTGTATCTATTCAGTCATTCAAAATAAATCCTCATTCCCATCATTGTTCTCAAGATCTTCCGCGAACAAATCGTCACTCCACCCATTAACGCCCCCCTCATTCTCTACTTCTGCCATCACGGAACTCGGAACCGTCTGCACGTTCTCGGCGCCAGAATTCGAATCCGCGGTGGTTTCTTCTCGGGCATCATGATGATCGACACTCAACGTCTCGGACGCGGGCGGAGGATCAGCACCAGGAATAGGATGTAATATCATCCGCACAACCTCATCCGGCAATGTCGGTCTCGGCACACTGTTGAAAGACCCCATCCATGGGCCAATATCAGCCAGGGAGGGAGCTCCGCCCGGTAACAGCCATTTCTGCTCTAGGAGCGCAAAAATCTGGAAGTATTGGTCTATGTACGTGCCTTCGGAGGTATGTGGCGGGTATTCACCGACCCAGGCGTAGTAGTGCGCACGAGGGTAGAAGAGCGCCGCTTGGATTCTCAGTTGATCGAGGAGACTCTGAGGCTTCATGAAACGGTAGTCGGGTTCGGAGTCGTTGGTCGAGGCGGTCCCTTCGGTTTTTGGTGAGTCGAGCTGTTGTAGTGGAGGTTCGTGAAACACTTTCTCAGGGCCAACGGTGCCCGAAGCGTCGTAAGTGCTTGGTTCTCGATGGTATTGGTCTTCATGAGGTGATGAAGGCGTAGGTAGAGGACTCTGCAAACGCGGATCAAGCGGTGAGGCACCATGGCGGCCTCGCTTTGCCGCAGGCTCTGACTGGCCGAAATTTACATACTCAAGAGGGTCATCCTCCCGACACCTTTTGTTGCCCGCACTGACTGGAGGAGTGGGAAGATAGGGGCTCGTGGAAGCAGACTCCCCTGGCGTTGCAGGCATGCTCTGTAGTCGCTGCGGAGTTCTGGGCTGTCTGGCCGCTTGTCGTGCCAGTCTCGCGTCTGACTTCCGGTCCCTCTCTTTCCGTTCGTCCACTGTAAGGGAGCGTCCCGTTCCCTTGTAGAGATGCTGTCCGCGGGTTGATAACTTTCGCCGCTCAACTTCGTACTTTGTGAGTACCTGCAATCCCTCTGTCGTTGTTGCTTCTTCACCCTCCGGGAGCAGATCGGTAACATGTTTCTTGAGCACCTCGCTACCGGCTCTTGGGGTAAGTGCTGGGCATTGCATCAAAGCTCGGAATCGGCTAGCTCTATGCCCGAAAGTTGAGGGCAACGATAGCGGTTTCGTGGGAGCTCCAATGCCGGCTTCAGTCGGTACCTCTCGAAGCATCCGCGCTCTAAAGTCCTGAATCGTCATGGGTAGTATGCGTCGCAAGGCTTCTATGCGTCCGCCTTCGATTTTCGATGAGAAGCACCTGGGTATGCCAGCCCATGGTCGTACAGGGTTGCTAGAGGAAGAGTTAGCATGCTTTCTACCAGGATTGGGAAAAGGGGAAATGCTACTTACTTATCTCCATCAAGTAGTACGTAGCCTTCGTGCACCCATAGTCGTTCTGGTACGTCAAAGTAAGACTGATTCAGAGGCCTTTCGAGAAGGTAGAGAACCTTATTACCCTCAGCATCGACAATGTTACCCCAAGTATCCCTATCCTTGAGTCGCCAAAACAATTGATTATATGCCGAGCAAGCACTTGTGATGTCGTTGGCGCCTTTGCCACGTTCCGGAGCGACGACGTAGGTTCCTTCGGAATCTTCATCTTGAGCAATAAATTCATCACGGTATTCATCATGATAGGCCGCTTTCCGCATTATCTTGTCCTCGGGGTCCCACCAGAAAAGCTCGCCCTCGTGCCACTCCACTAGGCCCTTAGGTTGATCCGTCGCTGAGACCGCTCCATGTTCTGCGGCCACCTTCTCTCTTCTGAGGGTCCTTTTTGACTTCAATTGATCTTCCTTGGGACTCTTAGAGTTGCGCTCTTGGCGCCGTGACGGGACAACGTCGCGGACTTCGTCCCCATCGATGGCGTAGGTGCTCACTTCTTGACTCTGATGAGCACTATAGGGGCTTCCTGTCGAATATGAAGATTCTAAATGGCCGTACTGGGACCCCGCTGGAGCGTACCCTTCAACGGAGGAATATCCTTCCACAGGTGCATAGCCCTGGACTGGAGCATAGCCTTCGGGAACATATATCTGTTGTTGAGATGACTGAAGGTAGTCGCCCTGGATAAGCTGGGCCCATTCATTCTTATTCGAGTCTTGTTCGTTACGCATTTGAGCGAAGATTCAGAGAATCGAACCAAAGTGGATTGTCTTCCCTGGTCAAGCTGATGTCAAAGGCTCGCTGAGCTGAGAATGTGGATGGCCGGGGTGTCTCGGACGTTTCTGTGGTGGGAAGGATCCCGCGGAGGAGGAAGATGATAGTCAGAAGTACTGAGTATTGAGGCATGGTCAACACGGCATTTAAGTATGTTTTGATGCTCTGAGAAGCGCCGACCACAATGAAGTGAGAGTGTCATGTCAGGAAACTGTGTTGTCGAGACCACAATAAAGCTAATGGATTTGAACAATGGCATTGTGTGCCGTGCAAAGAGGATTAGCGGCCATTTCGAATATAGGGCGTCCCAATATAGCAAATGTGGGATGGACAAAGAGATGGTGAAATCCGGTGTCGCTAAGACAGTAACAAAGATTTTGAAGCAGTAGTATGCCTCATTGCTAGCCTAGTGTTAGGTCACTATATCTATATAGAGGCTTTTTGGCCAAACTTATCACGACTGGGCTCCTCCTGGTTGTAGAATAGGTAAATGAAGTTATCTACCTGCCTCTAAGAACTTTGGAAATGTACGATCCGATTGATAATTAGATGTCAGCCGAAAGTTGCACAGAGAAAAGAGGGGGCACCAGAACCTTCCTGAGAATATGAGAGTCGAAGTTGTGGACATGTGATAAAGATTGGAGCACGTCAACATCTTGAACCGTCGACACTGGGAAGGCTCGGTCACATGTGGGATTCGAAAGAAAGAACCCGCTTTATTCTGACGAGCCCTAAAAAGGTTGAACCTGAAGCGGTGGTTCCTTAGATCCCTGTTTGGGGTGTCGAGATAACGGTATACACATCCTTCATTCAGAATTCTGAATCTGTGTTTGAGGGGCTCTCAAGGCAATGAGTAGAGCTGATGGCAAAGGTCGTTATGGCCGAGCTAGTCATCCAATCTATGTTGTGATACTTGACAGAGCTCTTGTCGATGTTTCCGGAGACCACATTGGGTGAGACGCAGGTATACATTGCGGCTGTAGTGTAGTGTTGTATTCATAATCGCGGAGTGCGTTTGAAGAGCATAAAAGCCCGAGCTCTATCGCTTTGAAGCGATTCAGGGCCTTGTGAGGGTCGAGTCCCATTGTGCTTTGGATTGGGTAGCATTTCTTTGTCCTGGACGCAACAAGACATAAGGACATAGCGAATTTCATTCTTGAAGACCTCCTGCCATTCTGTCACACACTCCCCAATGGATGCATATGCCGTTTTGCGTGCCATGCTCAAACTCAGTCTTCAATCCGTCGTCATCAACTACACCAACTGTTGTCGCGCTTGGATTCTGGGCCTTTGCAGCGATGTAGTCATCCATGACGCGTCCAACTTTGGCAAGTATGCTTTCCTTCCTAGCGCCTTTCTTGCCACACTCTTCGGCCAGTTTGAAGAATATGATTTGCGGTAGAACATGCAACAAGAAGTTCGGATTTCCTTCACGTCTTCCTGGAGACAGCCATGCTTTAAATTCCTCCTGAAGCTCTGAGTAGACGGCGAATAGCAGCATCCAACACGAGCGATGTAATGTGTAGTAGTTGAATACTAGCTTAGCCTCTTCATCCTCCATGCATTTTTCCAGGAGCATAAGCAGTTGTACGGGGTTGAGAAGATGAGGTGATCCCTTCTTCTGCGTGACTTGTCGCTGGGCTATCTGGTGAAGGAATTTCTCCATCAGGTCGACGCTTGTCTCTGTATTCGTAGCATCTGTCTGACAAAGTAACTTATCAAGGGTCTCCATGATTTTAGGAACCTTCAAGAGACGGTTGCCTTTGTTGGAAAGCTCGAAATCTTCCCTTTTGTTTATTGCAAAATTTCTGACTGAGCATCCTCTGGAAATCAGATGGTGATTGCAATAAGCAGAGATCGTCTTCGGTGGTGCTCCAAGAAAGATATCGCTCCGGCCATAAAGATCAATTAGCTTCTCCATATCAGGCCAATGATGCTGAAGGTGGCCTTCGTTCATGGCAGCATTGTATAGGTGGGCTGCACAGGCAGCATACAATAATGCATTCATTATAGTGATACCTTCGGATTGTGATTCCAAGAGGGTCGCACACTGCATCACTCCACACAGCACCGGATTGTGAGACATGAAGAAAAACGGTTTCGTAGACCCCAAGTTGTGCTCCTCTCGTAGCTGCATGAAGGCGTCATCAGTGGTCCATTTTTGGAGCCGAGCGCTATCCATGCGGATATCAACCTTTATTTTTGGATCGAAGTGCTCCTTTCTGATGACTTCGGTGTACTTAATGTACTCATTCATGTTGCTACTCCACGTATCAGCGCTCGCTTTGAACTCCCGAAATGGTCTCGTGACTTCTTCCCCTATAATAATAATAAGCACGGTCAGACCAATGCAAAAGGAGCTTGGGGCAATCCCAAGTATTAGCTGGGTATCGAGGAATATCTGTAATCCAAACACAACCCATAAGTGAACAGGCTTGATATGGAAGACTTCCGTAACTCCGCGAGTCAATTCATCCATTGATGGCAACGAACAATCATACCCAAGTGAGAGGATATCTTTGAAGAATTCATGAAGTATGATCTTGTCATCGTTCCAACTGTCTTGGCTATCAATCTGGGAGCCCTCCACCCTAAGCACCATGACGTGACCAGGCAATTGTTCTATGATGGCTTCCCTAGCAAGAGACTCACGGAAGCGCCTAAGCTCTTGGAAAGGTAGGCAGTACACACTGCGAAGGTAAGCAGTCTCGGAAAAGACAGATGAGCCCCTAAAGATCACTTCGAACTGAGTGGGAGACACTATCGCGTCCATGACTTCTTCCCAACTGTTGAATTGAGGCATTGCTTCCATAAACTCTCTCTCAATTCGTCGTACTATGCCAGTTGCGCAGTTGATGACTGCCGAAACCGATACTAGACTCTGATTGCGGGTACGATATCGTTCCAAGCGCTCATGTATATGCCTGCGAACCAGATGTAGGTCCGCAATCATCTTGAATACTGCAAACTGTATATCTTCCCTTGGATCTTGAAATTCGTACGACGTTTCTGTCGGAGCCTTGTGGGAAATTGACCTAGGTAATCGGACTGTCTGCGATGCGGAGTCCAGATCGTTTTCCAGAACTGCAAAGGCTAGAGACTCAAGCTCAAGAAGATCGAACGGGTTTTCCGAGGCTGGGGTGGTACCCAAAGCGCTCTGAGAATCCCTGGCCCGCTCATTGGAGACAGTTTCTCCTCCTTCCACAGGAGAAGGCGTCAGAACGTCTAACAATACCTCAAGGACACTGTTAAAGTGTCTGTGACTCGTGTTGCTCTGTTCTAAAGCTGCGTCCGTGACGTTCTGGCCATGGTACCAGTCCGTAAAACGTCTTCGAGACGTGATAGTCTGACGGAGGTCTTCCAAGACTTTCGCTGGCGGAGTTTGGGCAGATGCCTCCATGACAAGCTTGGCAAAGGGGACGATGTCATTTACGTCAATCAAGTAGGCAGGTCCAGCAACTGGCGCTGTGCTCGACTCTATGCTCCTTCTCTTTGGCAGCCTTACGTTACCTAAAAAGGGCGTCAGCAGTTCGTAGGTTAGTATTGATATGGCGGTTGGTACTCACCTCTCGTTCCTGTTTCGGTTAACCAGGACAAGACCGACGCAGTCTGAGCTTTGTACAGTCTGTACGACCCTGTCAAGAAGTCAAGAGTCATCGTGAGCGATTTATGGGCGATCGTGGAGGATGCGGGTGCTTTTAGGGGTGCTGGTAATAGACGAGGAGTGATGGTCGTTTGCTTAGCTAGTTGTAGGAGTAGTAAGTCGGACAGATTGCGGATTAATTTCTTGAGGCGCAGGAAGAGGTGGGCAAACGTCTAAATAATGTTATGATCCTTCACCCGTTCCCGGCTAGCCCGCCGTATATTGGGATCAAGACTCTAGTGGCAGCAACTAGAAGTGATCGTTGGGAGCGGAAGCCGGTGTGTCCAATATTTCGGCGCTGTTTCCAAATCGCAGCTCCTGAGATGGAGATATCGCTAGGATACAATTTTATCTGCTCGATTTAGGGCGCTCTTCCAGCAGTGCTTGTCCACAAGATTCAGTGTGCTGGCCTTTGCTTTGGAACAACGATAAGTTCTAAGGACCATATCACCCCAGACTTCGGTATTCTCCCCTGAGAGGGTTCCGGATATCGATTTTCCCCAGCAGAGTCTGTGTCGGCATTGAGGACTTACTTGCTGTCATCGATTAGTCAGCCAAACAGTTCTTGGAAAGCCTGTGCACCAGTGTGTAAGCACTCACAACCATCGTCCAATTTTGGAAGATGTAGTTTCCATGCCAAGATTCTTGACTATACCCACTTTAAGGCCTCGAAGAGCCCAGCTTGACAACATTATCAAGAGTGCAGTCTCGGAAACTATGCTGGGACACCCGAACATCACCCTCTTCAGCTCGATCAGGAAGCGCTAAAGGACATACTCGTCACGCTGATATATCCAGCCAGGACTGCAACACTGCGACCTTTCCGCAGAAGCACGTAAAAGCAAGCCCTTAGTGAGAGAGATCTCAGGCATCTCGCCACGGTCGGCCTTGACATGTTCCACATGACTTGTTTTCTCAACTGACGGACGACAGTAAAGTCTCTCTTTTGGTCCTCAATGAACCCTCGTATCCGAACGACTCGCCGAGAGAGTACATTAGCCGCTGTTAAAAAGGGAAAGTAGTATGGAAGAGAGGCAGTCCTGTTGAAAGGCATCACGATGGCCATATAGATGGTTATATACGAACAAAGAGAAAACTGTCTACCGAAGGAGTTTACCGCCCTTGCCTGAAATCTAGGCTAAAGGAACGGGATGGAACGACGGCATGTTCAAGCAATAAGAGGTATTGCTGATGCTGCTGCTGCTGCCGCCGGTATATGAAGCTAGCCACTCAGTTTGCTTTCCGACATATACTCAGCAGATATACGCAATGAAGATATTATTACGGGTGGTATATCTCACCTAGACCTCTTCCAGAGCTGTTGTGCATGGCTCATCACCTGACTCATCTTATTATATGTTTATATATAACAGGTAAAACCCCATTGAATGTTCGCAGTCTGTGGAATAGATACTAAGCAGTAGGAGTATGGCAACGGCTACACTTATCAAGCGATATATTCTTCCAACGATTCTTTGTCCTGCATACTGAGTTTGATCAATACAAGCTCAATAGCAGCAGCAGTGCCTAAGAAAAGAAGTAAATGGTTGATACAATAATCAGTTGAAGATACGACTAGCGGCAAAATTCACCCGATCTTTCCGTCCCAACGGCAGTCACGATGCAGTCACAACCGCAAACCTCTATTCATGTGTTGGCACTCTCTCCGACACTGGAAAATCCATCACGCCAAGATAACGACCTTCATCCAGTACCATAACGTGACTACAATACAAGAGAAAGAATATAAAGCCAGCATCAGGCTTCCCTAAAATAGACATCACTTTGGCCTGGTTCAAAGGTCATACGACAAGCACAAGCATCCATCACAACCGGAAAATATCAGTCGGGAAGTCATATATACAAGGAGACGGTTGAGTGTCTTATTACATCTATCAGGCGGGCAGGATGGGGGGGAAGTGGAAGAAGGCTTGATTATAACAGGGGGGGGGAGATGTGGAGAACAGGAACGTGGCTTGAACGGCTTAGGAAAGGCCTGAGGTTGCAAAGGGAGTGCAACATCTAGTGAGGGTTGGATGAGTCGTGCTAAGATGTTCCAGTGATAGCTATCAAATGAAAATGCATTGGCATAGAATTCTTATGACCTGAGAGCGCTACACTCTCGCCCATTGTTGTGGCCCATTTATTCACTTTTCAGCCGGCCACCTTCCCACCTCTCAATAAGATGCTTTGGTGTGTATTCCTCACTAACAGCCCTGCATCCAAAAAGTCGGCCCAATACCATCAGACAGCCCATAACAGTATACGTAAACCCGGCTTCAACCTGTGCCCTCCACCCACCCCTCCACCCCCCAAAGTCAACAAGGACAAGATAATTATCCAACTCCCACATCACGCACATAATTTGTAACATCCTCCTCAGTTCCCCCAGGCTAGACACCCTGGACTTATATTGCGGCTCCAACATGGTTGAGAAGATGTTGCGAAAGAAAATCTCTTTCTGTCCGTCGGTAGGATCCGTCCACTCTTTCGCTATCAAATCTTCCCCTTTCAACTTCTCAAGCTCTGCCTTCCCATGCTCTCGGAAAAACACCTCTTGCGCTTCTCTCTGCCTTTTATCCAACAGTCGCGCGGGCCGATCAAATCGCATCCATTCGTGACGAGCATAGCGAGGTACTCGCGCTACACCGTCCGTGGCCGTATATATTTTGCTCACGCCAGAGATCGTGATGAGCGCGGCACCATATGTGACATGTATATACTCTATATGCGTGGCATGCCAGTGATCTTGCGTGGAGAACTCGGAGCCGACGTGGATGGTTATGATGGTGGGCGGAAAGGCTGGGTCGTCGAGAGGCGCCGGAGGAGGAAAGAAGAAGGTTGTCGATACGGGCGGTAGGCGGTAGAAAGAGCTTTCTTGCGTGGTGTCGGTAAGAGGCATTGTGGTTGTATTGGCTCTGTGGGCTGCTCTCGATGCAGATTATGGGTGGAGGTCAAGGAGGTTCAGGTGTACAAAGACGACGGTCAGGAGAACGCCGTTGATTGAAACCACTTGGATTATAGGAATACATCTCTGGTGAAACGGCACAGTCTTATGGTATTGTACCTGGGCTACATCAATCGTTGATTTCAAACCGAATCATTAGCTGATTGATGGCGCGGAATGCTTCCGTCTCTACTAAAAGACGGAGGGGATGGTGTTGGAATTTGGCACTACTCAGCCCTATCGCTTGTATGTAGTCAGATTTTTCAGTAGCTACAAACCATCCGTCA